>JAODAL010026836.1:0-56016 GCA_025379985.1 Phyllomedusa bahiana
CTGCTGTTTGTTCTATGGATAGAGTGAGTAAAGTCATCACACGGGGTTCATGGCAGCTCTGTTGGCCCCCCCCCCCGGGCAGTAAAAAGCTTATTTTATCTGAACTTGCAGAAAAAAGCTTGTAATTACTGCTTTTTTACTTTAGAAAAAACCTCTTGCTAGTAGTTTCACAGAGCTTCTAATCTAATTTAATTAGCACTGAAAACAGGAGTTGAATACACGAGTGAATGCACGGGGACTCTTGTCCCAATCACAGACAGTCTGACAGGAAGTGACAGGATGCATCTATGAATCTCTCCTGGGGAGACAACCCCTTTAAGTGACTTGCAGGGCTGAAAATTTCTCCCTGCAACAGGAGCTTTTCTTCAGCACCAGTTATAGGGAAATTGGCAAAAAAAGAAAAAAAAAAATCATGTTAAAAATGCCCCAGAAGTCTTTTTTTTTTTATTTTTTTTTTTATTTTTTTTTTACAGTATTTAAAAAAAATAATACCCGCCTTCGATGACTTATAAGTCTTATGAAACTGTATGCATATAGGAATTGACAATGGAAAGCGGAGAAGGACGGCCAGAGCTGCCCGGGCAGCTTATATATTTTTTTATATAGTTGTTTAGTATGCCTTTTATTTTTAATTTTTCCCCCACCAAAAATTAAGGTGTGTTTTAGAGAAATGTTCATACAACGAATTTGGGGGGGGGTGTAATTGTGCCTGAAGTATGCCCCATAAATACGGTAAATCATAGCATTCATTGAGTGATAAGTTTGGCGCGGGGGAAAGTGAGTGGGAGCATTGTTGCAGGTATCGTTGGTGTGTAAACCTGGCCTTGGGGTCCAGGCGTCTTAAATCTGAAAATTTGAAAATTTTCCAGTGTTACAAGTCTTTATCACAAAACCCTGACCAGGGGCTCCAGTCGATTATACCTACATGGAGCAATGTGGAAAAATTCTGGAAATTTTTCCTTTTTAAACAAATTTTCAAATAAAATAATTGTAATTGCAGATTTCAAGTTTATAACACAGTAATTATTTCATTCCAGATAGCTGAAGGAATCGCTTTGAGAGATAATACCCGGCTGAAATATAAAATTAATGGTGAGTTAAAAAGGGTGCTGGGCTGTGTGATCACAACGGGATCATTGTACCATCCCAGAAAAGAAGGCCAAGCTCGGGGGAGGGGGGGGGAAAGTGAAGCCAGTGTACACCGAGATGCAAACCACAGACTCTGTAGCAAGTTCTGGTTTATTTACAGCTCGCATCAGTTTTTAAACTTCAGTAACAAAGGCACAGAGCCAAGGAGGTGCTTTTTTTTTGACAAATTATAAAGTACTAAACAACCTGAGATTTAATATTGTTCTTGTCGGAATGCATCATAGCCTACGTATGTTACATGGAACATCACTAACATGGAGATGTCCCGGCAGGAGTACAGTCATGGCCAAAAGTTTTGAGAATGACACATATTCTATTTTCACATGATCTGTTGCCCTCTGGTTTTTATGTGTGTTTGTCAGATGTTTTTTTATCACATACAGAAATTCAAGTGCAATCATATTATGATTAACAAAAGCTTTTATTGACAGTTAGAATGAGTTAATGCAGCAAGTCAATATTTGCAGTGTTGACCCTTCTTCTTCAGGACCTCTGCAATTCTCCCTGGCATGCTCTCAATCAACTTCTGGACCAAATCCTGACTGATAGCAGTCTATTCTTGCACAATCAATGCTTGCATTTTGTCACAATTTGTTGGTTTTTGTTTGTCCATCCGTCTCTTGATGATTGACCACAAGTTCTCAATGGATTAAGATCTGGGAGTTTCCAGGCCATGGACCCAAAATCTCTATGTTTTGTTCCCTGAGCCATTTAGTTATCACCTTGCTTTATGGCAAGGTGCTCCATCATGCTGAAAAGGCATTGTTGATCACCAAAACTGCTCTTGGACCGTTGGAGAAGTTGCTCTTGGAGGACATTCTGGTACCATTCTTTATTCATGGATGTGTTTTTAGGCAAGACTGTTAGAGAGCCGATTCCCTTGGCTGAGATGCAACCCCACACATGAATGGTTTCTGGATGCTTTACAGTTGGCATGAGACAAGACTGGTGGTATCGCTCACCTTGTCTTCTCCGAACAACAGATGTTCCAAACATTCGGAAAGGGGATTCATCTGAGAGAAATGACTTTACCCAGTCCTCAGCAGTCCACTCCCTGTACCTTTGGCAGAATATCAGTCTGTCCCTGATGTTTTTTCTGGAGAGAAGTGGCTTCTTTGCTGCCCTCCTTGACACCAGGCCTTGCTCCATGAGTCTCCGCCTCACAGTGCGTGCAGATGCACTCACACCTGCCTGCTGCCATTCCTGAGCAAGCTCTGCACTGCTGGTAGCCCGATTCCGAAGCTGAAACACTTTTAAGAGACGGTCCTGGCGCTTGCTGGTCTTTCTTGGGCGCCCTGGAGCCTTTTTGGCAACAATGGAACCTCTCTCCTTGAATTCCTTGATGATGCGATAGATTGTTGACTGAGGTGCAATCTTTCTAGCTGCGATACTCTTCCCTGTTAGGCCAGTTTTGTGCAGTGCAATGATGATTGCACGTGTTTCTTTAGAGATAACCATGGTTAACAGAAGAGAAACAATGATGCCAAGCACCAGCCTCCTTTTAAAGTGTCCAGTGGTGTGATTCTTACTTAATCATGACAGATTGCTCCATTAACACAGGTGTGGGTGTTGATGAGGACAGGGCTGGAGATCAATCACTGAAACGATGTTAGCTGGTCCTTTTAAGGCAGGCCTGCAATGAAGTGGAAATGTGTTTTGGGGGAAAAAGTTCATTTTCTAGGCAACTATTGACTTTGCAATTAATTGCTGTTAAGCTGATCACTCTTTATAACATTCTGGAGTATATGCAAATTGCCATTATAAAACCTGATGCAGTAGACTTTGTAAAAATTAACATTTGTATCATTCTCAAAACTTTTGGCCATGACCGTACAGTGCATGGTAGTAGCTTCTCATTCTCATGGATGCGTAACCTTGAATTCAGAATTGTGAGATAGTGGATGCAGCTGAATTTAAGCAGTAGACTCCATAAATGTAGCAGGAGGCCTAGAACAATAGTTTACTCAAGTTCATATCACTCCTTCACCGATGGCAGCACCTCCAGACATCTTGTACTTGTTTCGTCAGGCATCTGGGTTTCTCGCATTAGATACAAATAGAACTTTTGTAAGTAATTCTGGAACCTGTAGCATTAACTTTTAAGTTTTTTTTATGTATTTTTATTTTTTTTACCTCCTTTGACATTCATCATGTCTCCCCAGTGTAGGTGATAAACATCTGATTGCTGGAGATCCCACCGTGATCAGATAGCCAAGTGTTGCACTCTGCTTCATTACATAGAAAAGGAACAGGACACTCTGGACCACTTTTCTAGTGTTTGTGGGGGTCCAGGGGTGGCACTGCCACCTATTAAACATTTTCACCTAATCCTTTGTGTGCATGAGAAATGTCAATTATGAAAAAACCCTTTTAATGAGTGACTGTGTCAGTTAACGCCTTTCTGACCAGGCTCATTTTTATTAGTGTGGGTTGGAATACCATAACACTTTTCAAGCTCAGTTATTCTACAATTTTTTTTCACCTTTTTCCATGATATGTAAGCAGGGCTGTGGAGTCGGCAAGCCAAAGCCCCAACTTCGACTCCTCAATTTCCCAAACCTCTGACTCCCTCACACACGGCGCATGTTTAAGTGATAACTTTACTGTAGTAAAGTGGTAACATCAGGCTGTTTATCACCTTATGATACAATAATCAAGCTATTTAGGTAGAACAGACACTGAGAAGCAAAATGGTAACAATGTTTTGAACTTTTAAACACTTGTGGGTAGATTTTAAAAAAAAGCTGTATTTGTATCCAAGTCCAGTCTGCACCAACATTGAGAATGTGTAGACGAAATCTGGGATCAGATTTTAACCAAGACATGCTTGAATCTGATCCAGAAGGATTCAAGCAGTATTGAAAACCAAAAGGTGGATTTCCCAAATACTAACAAGATAATAAAATTAACATTTTGATTTTTAGGAGCAAAACAGTAACAATGCAGTTACAGGAAAGAATCTGCAGAACTAAGCAGATGCTAAATACTTGCAAGTCAAATTTATGTATAAGATATGTAAGATGTATATAAAATTACAGTAGCCTCATGTACAAAGCTGTAGTGGACGGTGCAATATGAAGCCTGAAAGTAACAAGTTCCAAACAATGTTACCATTTTGCTTGTCAGTGTAAAAAATATTTATTGGATAGGACTTTAGAACACAAAAAAATTGTAAATATGCAAAACACTGCAGGAACATTTGTGGAGTCTCTGAATTTGTTCTGAGAAATCATATTGCCTCCATCAGATTCTGCATACATGACCTCACATCTGATCTCATTATTTCCAGGCTAGAGAACGGCCTCTCTAAAATAACTGGGGTTGGGGGCCAAGCGGTGACCACAGGGGCTACATCTCTAACAATGTCAGGGTATAAAGGAATTGCCACAGCCACAGTCAGTTTTGATGAATGGTTGAACTCTTCTACTTCTTTGAAAGCAGGTGAAAAATTTTGCTGTAATCCGTTTGCCATGGGAGCAGAATCTTTTCTCCTGGGGCAGCGCTTTGCCTGCTCCATGTCATCAATTACCCTCCTCATGTGATGAGACTGAAGATATGGGAGCAGTAGCACTGACCGGACCCAATTCCTCTTGCTCTTTGCATCGAACTGACTGGACCAACTAATTATATTTTTTGGGAGTCGGAGTCGGTCCCTTTTAGGACGACTCAGACTCCTGCAAAATAGGCACCGATTCCGACTCCACGACTCCGACTCCACAGCCCTGTATGTAAGGCTTTATTTTTAAGTAATTTATACATTAGATTTTGTTTCTACATAAAAGAAAATGTTAAAAATATTTTTTTATAATCCGCAAAACTGCTGCTAAAATAAATGTTGTAATTGCGTTACTTTTTCGTCATGGATGTTTAGATATAAGATATAGAAAGTTTTAGGGTAAAAGGCTAAAAGTTGTGGTTTGAGCTGTCAGTGTTTTGTTATTTTTTGCTTGTGTTACCTTGCATATTATGCCTCCATAACGTTAGAAAAAGACCTGGGGACATTTTTTGCGGACTTCTTTTGTGCTGACATTCAGAGGAAAATGCATCCCCAGTTACTGACTGCAAATTTTATCTGGGTTTGGACAAAAAAGTCTTCATTTATTTAACAATGGTTAAAAACGTGGCACATCAGGACAGGTGATGGGATAGTAACATATTTTGAGCATAAGGCTCTAAATCATAGTCTTATCTGGGTATGATAAGACCCAGCAGCATTTGCTGCTCCCAAATGACTGCCAGGGCCCGGAAGCACATGGCTGGGAGGCCACCTGCATGTCTGTATAAATAGCGCTCATTGAGCAATGTATGTGCAACAATTGAGAAGGCAGGGCGTTAATAAACCATCCCTGCCTACTCGGTGAGGAGCCCGGCTGCCTCTGACAGCCAGCTCTCTACTCCAGCCGCTCCAGAATTAGGGCGACATGCATGAATCCTGGCGCTGATAGACCAGTTCTAAATCACTTTAAGGTATGAAGCGCAGAATGTATGGCCTGTTCTTCTGAGTCATACATACGGGCATGTAGACAATACCACAAGTCAGGCTCAGGACCACTTACCCGGTCTGGCATGTTCTTCTGAGTCATACATGGCATGTAAGCCAATACTAATCTGGCCAGGCCCACCTTACCCGGCTGCTGTCTCTCAGTATACACAGGCGCATTGTAGTGTGAATACGACAAGTCTGGCTCAGGCACCACCTTTACCCTGGTCTGGCTGTTCTTCTGCAGGTCATACATACAGGCGCATTGTAGTGCCAATACGACAAGTCTGGCTCAGGCACCACCTTTAACCTGGTCTGCCTGTTGTAACTGTTCTGCGCCAAAGTTTTGGCGTCAAAGAGTAATAAATGTGTCTACTTCTACTAATGTGGTGCGACGCCCCCAGAATGCCCCACATCTTTGGCGCGCTAAAAAAGTGTCTTTGACGCAGTCCCAAAGTTTGGAGTGCACCTGTTCATACATCTATAGAACTGGTCTACTGCAGCTTTTTGACGCCAGAATTCTGGCGCAGCCCCGTTCATACATGTCGCCCTTAGTGTGTAACTGCAAACTCTGCACGGATATTTTAAGACGTCTTTGCAGAATAAGTTGTCCACTACCAGAGTATATAAAATCAACGTGCTGCCGGCATCTGGTTAAGAAAATAACTGCTCAAAAGTGTGACAACTTATACAGTTTTCAAGCCATGCTATGTATGTACTTAAAGGGAATCTGTCGCCTATTTTTTTTTTTTACTTATTAAATCAAGACCCTGATCCATATTCTTTTCCTCTCAGCCGGTTTTATTTCCTAATTGTAGATTTCTCTATTCGGTCGTCTATATATGATTGTGGGGAAGACATTCTTGCTTGCACTGCTTTAACAGCAGTCAGAGAGATACTTTACAGCAGCTTCATGCACATAGGATTCTTAAGACAGATTCTGTCCCATAGACTTGTATAGGAGAGTTTTCACTGTGCAGGGAGGGGTGAGGGTGAGCTGTGACCATCTCCTCTTGTGACTGGAGGATTCTGTGTAATCTGTACACAATGGTGTCTCCTTTCAGCTTGACCTTGCTTTTACTGATAGTGAGCAGACTGCTGAAAAGCTCTCTAAACAGGACAGGAAGTGTCAGACGATTATTAGGCTTAGTGGCCAAAGTGAAAACTGAAGGACTTAAGAATTATAAAAAAAATACTGAAAGTGATATGGAAAATTAAAAAAAAAAAACATAACCAAAAATTCCTAAAAAATGTGTTTAACATAAAAATGTGAGTTAAACAATAAGTCATTTTTTGATGACACATTCCCTTTAATCCAGTTAGTCTGATTCTTGTGTTTTGTGTCTCTTGGCAGCTTTTCTTTTTTTTTTTTTTTTGTTTCTATGCTTTTTCTAAACTTGTGGGGAAACCGAGATGTAAAATAAATAAAAGAAATAAACAAAAACTAATATTAAAACCGCCTAAACCTCAACTTTTGGCCCCACCTCTGACGACCTGACTGTAGGTATTGGTTTAGGTATTGAAAAAATGTAATTGTAAGAAGTTGTTGAAAGAAAGAAGTGTGATAAGAGCTGGTCTACAGAGTATCCGAGAGTCAGACATGACTGAATGGATAGAAGAAGAAGTCATAATGTAGACATATATATTTTAGGTATATAGCTGATTTACCATACCTTTTTGGTTTACATTTTTATTTTTTTATTTTCTTCCACTTAAATCTGGCTTGTGTCTTATGGTCCGGTACATCTTACAGTCCAAAAAATAGGATTACTGCTCAAAAGTGTGACAAATTTTTACAGCCTCCAAAATGAGCCATGTTATGTACAGTATATACCTTATCAAGTTAATCTTTGTCTCTCTTGGCAGCTTTCCATGCGTTCCTGGTGAGTGCCCTCCTGGCAGGAGTGGCAGTGATGGTCCATTTGCCTCTTTCGTATGTTTATGACCACTGTCTGCAGTTTGCTGTTGCCGCAGGAATCGTATCTTTGGCTCTCAGTATCTTTCTTTACATCAAATCCCTGGCAGCACCAGAGTCTGCATTGGCACCAGGTGGCAATTCAGGTAGTGTTACATTAAGCCTAAAGAACATGGAAATAAAAATAGGATCACAAAGCAGTCCTGACCAACATTGATACTTTATGGTCCACAATGGGATTACACCCCAGACTGTCCAGGCTAATGCCAAATAGGTGGTGGTACAAATTTGTGTTTCTGTTATAGCACTTCCCAAAATGAATGTCAATATAATAAAAGTAGATGAAACTTCCAGGCTGTAGCACATAATTCTGCCCACATGGTTTTGCATATCTCCAACTTATGTACTGTATGTAGGCATATCAAGTTATATATATTAAAATAGCCCCTCCCTCTTCCCCAGGGTTCACAAACGCTTACTTGGCGGTTACCTATAAAAATAGCTTGTCTTTCTCTTTCCACGTTTATGGGGGTTGTCCTTTTCTTTATCTTAAAGGGGTTTTGCCACAATCTGATTTCATACCTCCTGCATCCAGCTCTTCAGCTCTGTGTGCTCAGAAGAGGGTGTGTAAAATTTGTTTGAATTGCATGTCATGTGACCAAACAGGATGACATCACCAGGCCTTTCCTCTCTCTAGTGAAAGAAAGGTCTGTTTATGTATAGAGCTTTTAGTAGCTACAATGTGGCTCAGAGGTAACGTTTTTGCCTCACAGCACTAGAGTCCTAGTCTCAAATCCCTGCAGGAACCAAACCTGTGGATTTTTTTCTTTTTATCAATGCACAGACCTGATTGAGGTTTCTTTTTTTTTTTATTTGCACTGTTTGACTAATTACTAAGAAACACAGAGGACGGGAGCAGAATGACAGCACCTGGTGTTGAACACTCAGTAGCTGCCTGAGAGGAGAGGTCTTGTCTGAGCATGTGCGACCAGAACTGAGGAGCTCTCAGCCCTGGTCGTATCCCCTGGAGACGAGCTGTAAACAATGGATCACTGAAGGAGCAGCTAAAACAAAAACGGTCCAGAATTTTTAATAATAATGAATGTAATAATAAAAATGTTTATTTAATTTGCAAGCTTCGTGGCAAAACCTCTTTAAATAAGCTGAAGGTACTGCTGCCCTTATCAAATAAAATAAGCTTGTACTTTCCTTCCTCCTCGTCTCCATTGCAGCACTTACTCTGCAGGTCATCTCTCCCCCGCCTTATCTTTACTTCTGTCGGCGGCAGTCGGAACGTCACCACCGTCGTTCACTTCTGGACAGTGATGTCAGGCAGTGGTACATGTCCTATTCAGCCATTCAGAGGCTGCAGCGGTGATGATCCAACTACAGCGGCAGAAGTAAATAGAAGACCAGGAAAAGATGGCCTTCGGAGCCAGCACTGGAACGGAAGTGAGGAGAAAGGTAGATATGAGGTCTATTTATTTTGAGGGCAACAGTGCCTTCAACTTATGAAAACCAAAAAAAAGAATAACCTATTTAACCTTATCATCATACAGAACCCAGAAGGCATCATTATACTAGACTCACTGTACATGGTCTTCTTTACAGTCTTATTACCTTATTGTCCACATGTGACAGGGTACAAATAAATGTGCAAATATAGAAGATCTATGTTTACTCCATTCATCAATCAGTTTATTAACTGGAAAAGTCATCAGGATGCATGAAAGAATGCAGTAAAATTGACAAATCTGCAGTAGTAGTCTGTGATGCACTTGTTTCCAGTGGTTAGAAACCTAAGTGCGATTAGTGTTTGGCTAAGTTTAGGTAAATCTGGGATGGATTTATTTAGTGCTTCCAAAGGGGATTTATGGAGGGTGATGTAGTTCACAGGCTGTAAAAGGTATTAATAGTGTAGAGGGACAGGTCCACCAAATAAGCAGCAGTGAACCCTTGCCTTCATACACCTGGAAACAATGGAAGGAGAACTCTATAAATAATTGTGCCAACCTCTGAGGTGTTAAAGGGGTTGTCTCACTACAAGGATTGCTTTTATGTTAAAGATCTTGCAAAGACAAGTCACTTTGCAATATGTGTCCATTAACAGTGTCCTACCTATTCCGAGATATCCCCTCTTGTATGGGCTGCATCAGCTCCTCAGGTTGCTATAGCTACAGACCTGTTCAATCATGATAGGCTGTCAGCACTGGTTGTTATAGCTGCAGACATGGCTTCTACTGCAGCCTAGTGGAAGCCAGTAAACACGCCCCTGAATTCAAAATGAAACCAAGAAAAAAGGCCGAATCAATGTAGTGAGACAACCCCTTTAAATATCATCTTGGGAGGAGCTTGTAGCTGGCTTCCATCGAGGCTGTACTGATAGAGACCTTAGTATTAGATCCAGCCACATCTTACCAGTAGATAGAGTGAGTCCCCTAGATCCTCCTTCCATCAACGCACATAGAGAAGCTTATCCTGTGGGGAAGCCAATGATATTGAAGGTGTAGATTACCCAATTCATTTGAATTATTGTTACATCTATATTAAATGTTCAGAGTCCATGTTTTTGTTCTACCTTTTATTTTCATGTTTGTTTTGTAAAGGAAATCCCCTCTATGACTTCTTCATCGGACATGAATTGAACCCTCGTATTGGCTCATTTGACCTGAAGTACTTCTGTGAACTCCGGCCCGGACTCATCGGTTGGGTGAGAATGAATTTAGAATGTGATCCAGAGCCAGATTTATTAACTGGAGCCTCATGTTAAAAGACTCTCTAGTAGCTGCATTTTACATGGGTCATAATTTTTCCTCTTAAAGTTATGGTTTCAGTATCCTACAATAGCACACCGTTTTTGGGTGTTTCTTCTTAACCAGCCTGTCTTGTAAGATCATCGTTGGACAATAGAAACTGGAAAATATTTGTAGGGGGTGAATATAGTAGAGAAAGGTCCCCATAATGTGTTCACCATCTGGTAGTGGATAATATCACACCATCTAATGTACCCTAACAAAATATGTGCAAGATCTAATAAACAAAAACTTCATCATAAAAACAGGTTTTATTAGCGAATACTAAAAGAACATGTTACACAGATACCACTGGAATAAAAAAGGAAATTATAGTGGTGAAGAACCTTTCATAAATACCTTGATCATAGAACACAGTACATATTCAATTC
Organism: Phyllomedusa bahiana; assembly: GCA_025379985.1. Classification (NCBI taxonomy): domain Eukaryota; kingdom Metazoa; phylum Chordata; class Amphibia; order Anura; family Hylidae; genus Phyllomedusa; species Phyllomedusa bahiana. The sequence goes on from JAODAL010026836.1 coordinate 10,729, forward strand.
ATAATATAATAGTATAATAAACAAGAGTATAGATATAGAACACTGTGCCAGTGCATACAGCAAATTACACTACTGCACTAAAAGTTAGGGATATTTGGCTTTTGGTTAAAATGTTTTGAATTTTTTTTTTAACCATCTCAACTTTAGAATGCACATGTCCAACTGTTCAAAGTTTCAATACTTTTTGCACAACTTGCTGATCCCTAACAAGGAGCTTAATAGCAAAATGCACAAGAGTTGTTTGATCCCTGAATCGGCCAATAAATTTAGGGGATCGATTTAGTGGGTTTAGCACAGACCACGCTGATGTAAACAGTTGCAAATGGTCTGATGTGCCTCTTGGGTGCCTCTCATCTCCCTTAAACTTGCCTGGAGTTGTGCGGCATTCATCATCCGGTTCCACAGGATATTGTTTACAATGGAGCGGTCATCAGTGTGTTATGTAGCCAAAGGACGTCCACTTCTTTGCCTTTCTGTGACTCTTCCAGTCTCTCTGTATCTCCGTTGCAACCTGCTGGTGACACACTGTGATCCTCTAGGCTCAGTGGCTACTTCTGTCTGAGACCATCCTGCTTGAAGCTTCGAGGTACTGTTGATCAATTGTAAGGTGTTGTCTTCGTCTCATGATAACAATATGTGAACAGCATGATGAGGACTGTTTAAAGGGGTTTTGCCACGATCTCATTTCATACCTCCTGCATCCAGCTCTTCAGCTCTGTGTGCTCAGAAGGGGGCGTGTGTGATTTGTTTGAATTGCCTATCATGTAACCCAGCAGGATGACATCACCAGGCCTTTCCTCTCTAGTCACAGAAAGGTCTGCTTCTATATAAAGCTGTGAGTAGCTCAGAGGTAAAGTTTTTACCTCCAGACACATGGGTCTTAGGTTCAAATCCCTGCAGGAACCAACCCTGTGGATTTTTTTTTCTCTTTATCAATGCACAGACCTCCATTGAGGTTTATTTTTGTTTTATTTATTTGCACTGTTTGACTTAATACTAAGCAGCACAGAGGACGGGAGTAGAATGACAGCACCTGGGGTTTGAACACTCAGTAGCTGCCTGAGAAGAGAGGTGATATCTGAGCATGTGTGACCAGGACAGAGGAGCTCTCAGCCCTGGTCGTGTCCCCTGGAGAGGAGCTGTAAACAATGGATCACTAAAGGAGCAGCTAAAACAAAAACGGTGCAGAATTTATAATAATAATGAATGGTGAAAATGTTTGTTATTTAGTTTGCAAGTTTCCCACATCATTTTTACTTCGTGGCAAAACCCCTTTAAATCCCATTTCAAATTAATCCCCTAAATTTATTGGGGCAATTCAGAGATCAAACACCTGTTGGGAATTTTGCCATTAATCTCCTTATTAGAGATCAGCAAGTTTTGCAAAAAGTACAGAAACATTGAACAGTTAGACATGTGCATTCTAAAGTTAAAGGTCTCATTTAGTTAATTTGAAAAAAAATTCAAGAAATTTTATGTTCATCCTGAAATTTCAACCAGAAGCCGAATATCCGTAACTTTTTGTGAGAACTTTATTTATTTTTTAATATTATTGATCACTTCTTTAACACAGTATGTAAAGTGCAAAAAAGTGACTAATCGCCAACATTAACCCACAAGATGCATGTTTCACAGCAATGCTTTGTCTGGCAATCACACCCTCATACCATCTAACCTAACCCTCTGGGACAAGAGGACCTAGTTCTTGTTTGCCTCCGTAATTTTTTCCGTGATTCTTGGGTTCATTCCTCATACTTACTTTAATGATGGTTCAGAACAGAAACAAACGATTAGGTCAGTGGGCTACCACCCGTAACTAGCAGCCATATTTGTGACCCCTATTACATAAGCCCTTGCTGTCAACTTCTGAAGCCTGTATGTATGACAAAGTTTATTCAGACTGCCCTATACACGCCACTTTGTTGTTGTCTTATACTATTTTCCGTCAGCTCTGTCTTAATAAATCTTAATATCTCTAATAACATATATATTTCCTTTCAGTGTCTGATCAACCTGTGCTTCCTGATGAAGGAGATTGAGCTCCGTGGCTCTCCATCTCTCTCCATGATTTTGGTGTGTGGATTCCAGGCTCTTTACGTCATAGATGCTCTATGGCATGAGGTCAGCATTACATACAGTAGACTGGGGAGCACAGACCGTAGCTGATTTGTGGAAAATGGGAAACTTGTTGTGTGTTTATGTACATGACATTTTGTCCACTTTCTCCGTCAATAGGAAGCGATCCTCACTACCATGGACATTGTACATGATGGATTTGGGTTTATGTTGGCATTTGGGGATCTGTGCTGGGTCCCATTCATATACTCACTGCAGGCGTACTTCTTAATCCGTCACCCCCAAGAACTGAGCACTCTGGCTGCTATTGGCATTGTCCTTCTCAATGGTATGATTCTTTATCTTAATCACTTTTTTTTTTCTTTTCCTCAAATGTATTTTATGATGGGTTTATCAAAGTAGTCGTATAGGTCAAAATCTGCCTGTATGTGTGAAGTTATACTGATGACTGATATTTTTACAGTGCTGGCACCTGGTAGTTACCGTAATGCCATGTGTGCATACATGTGTTTTGGGAGGATCTGGTGGGCCTAAGGCTATGTTCACACGGCTTAATTGCGGGACGTAATTACGCCCCGCAATTAAGCCGTGTGAACGGGGGCAGGGGGCTGGCACCTCGCCGGCCCATAGACTATCATTACTAGCGGCGCATATACGCCGCTAGTAAATTACATGTCACTTATCTCCCCCCGCGGCGGATTCGCCAAGCAGGGAGAAGAGACATAATCCATAGTTCTCTATGAGAACTGTGGATTACCGTAATGACTGGGACGTATCTCGCCCCGTATTTAGCGCAGTACGCAGCGAATTACAGGCTGAAATACGTGCCCAAGTAAGCCATGTGAACATGGCCTAAGAGCCTGCGCTATCTTTAGCAGGTGTCAGCTGACAATAGGGACTATAGCGTCGAGGCAGACAAAGAAAGGAGGCTTATACTGTCAGCCCATGGGTCCCTGCCTGGAATCAGATTGCTGGGTGATGATGGGTTTCCAGTATAGTCAGTAAGCTGGTAAAAGGCCTTGTGTGTATTCTTTTTAGGCCCTTATAGGTTGTTTCATGCTAAATATCTTAAATATGAGCAGTCAGCAATTGCATAAATCAAGTCCTCTACCAGGACTAAAAGAGAAAGTAAAAAGACTTTTGAAAAAAATTCAAAGTAACAAAAAAAAAAGATGATATCAACATCAATTTCTTTATTACTGGGAAAAAAAGAAACAAAAGAAATCTGTACATAACTGGTATCAAAGCATCTGTCATGATGCAGACTGCAAAATTTTCATGTTTTTTTAACCTCCTTAATGAACACTGCAAAAAAGCACCTAAAAATTATAGTGATAAGAATGAAAAACAATGCCAGATTTGTTGTTTTTTGGTCACTTCTCATCCCAAATAGTGCCATTAAAAAAGACATATGTAGCTTAAAGGGAACCTGTCATATGGAAATATCACATAAACAAAATCTACGGCTGAAACGTGACTTTTAATCCATATAGGTTAGAATTCAAACAGCAATATTTCTGAATCCATATGAATACAAGAAGTCTGACAGATTGACATTACCAGTATGCCTCACCACAAATCAATATGTACACTCACAATTACTTGGGTTGACATCAGTATCCTCTCAATAGGCCGCCTCCTGGTCCAACGAAGCCAAGACTGTATTAGTGAAGAAAAGCAAATAAAGATTTTTTCTGGTTCTGCCCCTATAAAACTATCAGTCTCTTATGACCTGTAAACAAGCGGAGTCATTGCCCCGACAAGGGTGGCCCACGACACCTAGTTCTGGCCCTACAGAGACCCTGCAATCGCAAAAATATCCACCAAATTCACACGGTGCCAATACCCAACTTGTCATATGCAGTATGCTGCCTCAGTGAGAATAGTATAAGGTAGTGACAGCGAGGTGTAACGCTGATTGACAGTTTTCTACCTGTTACTGGGAATTGATAGAGAACTGTCATCAGCGGCAAGTGGTGGCTCATGAATGTATGAATTGCAACGAGCAGCCTCAGAAAGGGATTTTGTCAAGTGGCAAAACTTCTTCAGCTTTGCAGATACATTGCATGGCTTACCTCACACTAAACCCGATACACAACTTGTACTATAGTCAAGAGCTGGATTTTTAATCCTACAATTTAGAATAAAAATCTTGCAGAATTCTTTACACTATTTACTGTATTGCAGTTTGATGTAGAAACACCTATGAGAATGCGGCTGTTCTGACTCTCTCCTAACAGATGTCGATGGAGAGAAGGATTCAGGATGTTTGATTTCAACATGCTTGATTCTTTGTTCTCACAGAGCAGAAGCTAAAGCCAAAGATGTTTAGTAGCAGCTTATTCCCTTCTTCCCATTTCAGGCTTAGCTGAGCCAAGCGTGCATGTGAATGGCCGGCTTGACTTTGGAATTTAACATGGGGTGTAACGCCTGATCAATAATGCAATTTGTTTACAGAGTTTCTTTTCACATATTGATAAGACTTTTTTTAAAAAAATTGTTCTTTTAATGTAATTTTATTTTAAAGTTCCTCTATGTAAATTACTCTCTCTGACTTCCCGTTTTGAGCTATGATAGTGCAGCAGTGAGAGGGTTGCTTGATGGTCCTTCTTTCTGTCCAGCTATTGCCTGAGAAGTGTAACTATTATCAGCAGCACCTGAGAAGTATGAAGAAACTTTTTCTCCAGTGCCAAAACAGATTATTCTATTTTCCTTTTTTTGTATTTCTGGTCTTTGCCTAATGACCTAGTGGTCTCGTCTATTCTTATCTATCCCTGTCAAGAGAACAATAGAGCAGTCATTACTTACTATTTGTAATGAGACTATATAGAGACAAACAGCATCTGAAGTAAATTGATATTAGCCTGCCCTGCCACTCAGAAGTTTTATCTAACAGCTAGCGAGAGACATTATTTTATATGTAATTTTTGATTGCATAGGACTACCAAAATGGGCAAAAATTCTAAACAAAATTGTTCTCCAGGAATACTGGTTTTAGCAAAAATACTCCTTATAGATGGGAGTGTCCCTTTAAATGTAAACTTACTGTACCTAATAGTAATTAATGCCTAAATATAGATTTTATACTAAAAGCTTCCGGTTTGGTTCATTTTTGAATTCCATTTATCTATGCAAATATTCTGCTTCATACAAATTGATCTAATTCAGTTTATTACATTCTGACAGCTGTTGGATATATCATTTTCCGAGGGTCCAACTCACAGAAAAATGCTTTCCGCAGGAATCCTTCAGACCCAAGTGTGGCTGGTAAGACACAATATCTGGTATATATATATGTCCTGTCTTCATTACCTAGAAGAGAGATGCAGCAAATAACCAATGCAGACTGTCAATCTCTTCAGTCCCAATGGTTACGAGATGAACTCCGCAGTAGAGTAAATGAGTATCAGACTAGATATTTTACACATTTGTTTTATGACTCATTTCCCTACATCACTCAATACCTTCTATATGAGCTGCTTTAAAGTAAATGTAATGAGCAGAATAAAAAATATGTATAGATATTCTTTAATATATCTTTCCAAATACTGAGCTTCCATAATAACAGTTGGATGCCTAAAACCACTGACTAGAGGGAGCCTAGTATAGATATATTTATACAGCTTACAATAAACTCCTTCATAACTCATAGTTCACATGCAGTAAGCTTCCCCAAGTGGCAGTCACAAACATACAGAATTCTGTAATTTAGCTCTGTGAGGACATAAAGGGAATTGGACACCTCATCAGCCGAATATAGCTATTTACTTTTTATATAATTTTTCAGAAATGTATTTGCTGCTAAATTAACATCATTTAGCACTAATTTTCAGTCATAGAAATGTCATCAACAAATCCATAAATGCACCCTTTAAAAAGACACGGCAATAAGGTTTAAATTCTTAAATTGAACAAAATTCTGCTCCTCAAAAGAAAAAAAATTATTTGAGGGCAAACCTAACGTGTTTAGGTGTACATAGAAATGAGGGTTTTAAGGCATTGGGTCGTTAAAAAAATAACCTATTGACTCATGTTTTTATGTTAAACGCTAAGATTTTTTTATTTCCCATATTGCTATCAATATTTTTAAACCCTGAAATCCTGCAGTTCTCACTTTGGCCATTAGGCCTAATAATAGTCTGTCATTTCCTGTTCTGTAGAGAAAACTTTTCATCAGTCTCCTCATTATTAGCACAGGCAGAATTACACTGAAAGGTGACTCCAATGTGTATAGATAAGAGGATCCACCTTTCACAATAGGCGATAGATCCCCTTAAATGAGGACCTATGACATCTCCTGACCTGTCTGTTTTACTAAATCCTTGTGTTCCCTGTAAAAATAACAATTCTGGAGCATCTCTTATAACTCTGTGTTTGGCTGTTCCTTGGTTATTCCCTCTAGAAATGTATTTGTGAATTAGATGGGTGTTACTGTTCCTATATTGAATCTGTCACATAGGTGTTACCAATTAGGGGTGTTTCCCTGTTCAGTCCGGATTGTCCAGTCAGTGCTGACAATGTGTGCAGGGACATGCCCCCTTGAAAACTGGAATGGTAACACCCAGCTGACTGATTTAGTAATATATTTGTAGGTGGAAAAACACCGCACAACCCAGAATTATAAGGCCATGTTCACACGGCTTAACTGCAGGACGTAATTACGCCCCACAATTACGCCGTGTGGCCAGGGGCGGGTGCGGGGGGGGGGGAGGGGCAGCACTTCGCCGGCCCATAGACTTTCATTACCAGCGACGCGTATACGCCGCTAGAAAGTGACATGTCAATTATCTCCCCCCCGCGGCGTATTCGCCGAGCAGGGAGAGGAGACATAATCCATAGTTCTCTATGAGAACTGTGGATTACCGTAGTTACTGGGACGGATTCAGCCCGTAATTTGCGCACTCCGGCAGTTAGCCGTGTGAACATGGCCTTAGAGAAGATGCTCCAGAATTGTTGCCAGATTGTCGTGTATGCATTGTCATCATCATCCTCAAATAGCTGAATGACCAGAGTCTCCTGGAGTAAGATGACAGGATTATGTAGCTAGTGTTTTATACTACTCTTTCATGCATTGAGCAGACTAGGTGATGGATACCTTCTTGCCTCAATTTAGTGTTTTACCATTTTTTCATTGAATTCTAGGGTTGGAAACCATCCCAACGGCAACAGGAAAGCGTCTCCTTGTATCTGGATGGTGGGGTCTTGTTCGTCACCCAAATTACCTTGGAGATTTAATTATGGCTCTAGCCTGGTCATTACCTTGCGGTGAGTCGCTCTAGTACTACAAGTGCAAATATCAAGAGTGCACAAACATAGTTAGAAGAGCACAGTCCAATGCACAGTCCAATGATGAGAACAGTGTATAACAGAAGGAGAGCAGGGCAATGTAAAATATAGGTTAATCTGATTTTTAGCTAGTAAATAGAGTAAATCCTGACAGAAGAAACAGTGAGAGTCCTGATTACCCTGAACATATACAGTTATTGACAGCTCACTCTGTGTGTACACGGATACAAGGGAAGCTGTCCATCTCCCTATCAATCTTACTGTCTCATCTGGGAGTCCTATCAGGATTTACTTTATCTTTTTCTAAGAAACTCTGTTCCAAGTCATATAAACCTGTTTATCACAGAGCTGAGCTTCTCTCCTTCTATTATATGCTGCTTTTAGATAGAGCAGCATAAACCACCTGACAGGTGATGGACTTGAGCAGAAGTAGTTGAAAGTTTGATTAAACTTCTGTAAATTCACAATAGTGCAGGGGTGTCAAACTGCGGCCCTCCGGCTGTTGGGAAACTACAACTCCCATCATGCATTTGTATAATCTATAACAGTGGGCATGATGGGAGTTACATTTGATTTGCAACACCATGTTCTGAGACTAATATTTGTTTTAATTTTTTTCATCTATGGACCTGGGCTTGTTTTTTTAAAAATTTTTTTTTTATTTTGAAGGCTAAATTATAGTTTGTTTTTTCCCTACCATTTTAGGATACATGCAGCTTGTTGAATATTCCAATTTATTTGAGTTGAGAAAGAGAGACTGGGTAAAGCAAGCCAAAAATTTGGCGCTTGGTATTTTTTTTTTCCTGTGGTATTCACCATGCAGGATAAATAGCGTTATAATTTTTGTTTTAGATTGGACTTTTACAGATACCAATTTTTTTAATATCTTAAATGACAAAATAATTTTGAACTTTTAAATATATTTTTTTAAATAGATTCATATAGGTTTTAATGTAAAATTTATTTTATTTTTTTTACTTTACTTTTAGTCTCCTACAATAGTATTACAGAATAGCATTCTGTAATTTGCCATTACTGCTACACTCTGCCTTAATAGCCTGGGGCTTTCATTAGTTCCTCAGCTACACTCACAACTGATCAGCAAGGGGTCCACACCACTTTTAACCAGTTAGAAGCTGCGGTTGCATTCCCCACTGCATCTAAGTGGTTGAATGGTTGGGACTGATGTTCTCATCGATCCTGGCCACTAGCAGTGAGTGTCAGCTGTAGTTAACAGCCGGCACCCACTAGGTATGGAGCGTGCTCAGTGAGTGAGCCAGTTCCATACTACCTTACAAAGATTATGACCTAAATGTACATGAAATGTGGTCATCTCTCCACTGAACTGTATGAAGAGTCAGGCAGCCATAATTTGGTGATCAGTGGCTCACCAGATCTCATTTCTACTGACAGGTGCGGATCTAAGAGGTGGAATCCTCAAATATTAGGCATTTATGGTATATCCTACAGATATCTGTTAAACTTACTTGTTGATTATTTAGAATACAATTGTCTCCCACAGGTCTTGGGCACATCCTCCCATATTTCTACGTTATTTATTTCACTGGTCTCCTGGTTCACCGGGAAGCAAGAGATGAGCACCAGTGTTTGAAGAAGTATGGACTGGCCTGGCAGGAATATTGCAGAAGAGTCCCTTACAGGATATTTCCATATATCTATTGATTCATCCACCAACTAGTGCGACAGACAAGAAGAAAACAAAAAACATTGACTGCTGTTTGCGAAGATGTATAGTAAAAGATTCATTACTTGAAAACCCAATGTGATCTTAAATGGATAAATGGCTCTAATGCCTTAAATGTCTAGAATGGGAAAACCCCTTTATCTCCTATCCGCAGGATAGGTGATGAATGTTTGATAGTAGGGTGCCCTACTGATAGGGCCCCTATTGATCAGTAAAATAGCGGCCCCCGAGTGGCCAGTTCTTCATTAGCTGAACATATGCATTGCTGATCCATTTAAAGTCTATGAACCTCACTTGGATATCTGGGCACTGTACTTAGCTATCCTTGTAAGCCCCATGACCTGTGGATAGGTGATAAATTTATATTGTAGCAAAAGACCTTTAAAGCCAACCTGCTGGGATGTGAAAGAGGGAGAGAAGCTGAGCTCTTTGATTATATAGCTTCATATGATTACTAAGTAAAAAACAGTGTAAATCCTGATAGGACTCCTTAAAGGGGATGTATCGCTTCTTTAGTTCGGCTGATTCATACTGCCCTCAGCTTCTCAACTCTAGAAATGCAGGGATGTTTCTTCCCCTCCCAGCTGGGTGACATCATCCCCCCGTCACTGTGCATGCTGGGTCCCGAGACTCTCCCGCCGCCCCCCCCCCAAATCTCTGAGTCTACATGTCACTGTGTCTCTCCCTATCAGTCTTATTTTGTAAGAGCTGTATACATACCACAGGCTGCATTCAATCTAGACTGAGCACCGATCTCTTCTCCTCTCACAGCTGGAGATTTGTTACAGTTGAATCCAGCTTTCTATGAACGGCACAGATCTCCCTTCTATGCAGGAGAGGCAGGGATCGACACACAATGGTGCTGTTTTCGGATTATAGAAGCCCTGCAGTGTTATTCTGTTTCTTCTGGCTGTGCAGAGTGAAAATGCACCGGTCCCTTACTTTGAGTGAAAGGCAGGAATGCAAGCTCCGTGAATACTGCGACCGGGGGCTGAACATATTGTAAATGAGCTCTCAGCTAGTGAAATGCAAGGAGGAGGGATCCGACCAGCACTGGAGATCAGTGTAAACAGAAGATAAGGAAAACTGTGATAACAAGACAGCTTTGCTAATGATATCTAATTGCAAAGTTGCTTGTTTTCTCTGTCCCCTTATTCTGAAGACCATTTAATGAAATGATACAACCCCTTTAAGAGAAAGTCTTGCTTATCCTGCCCATATAATGATTGATAGCTTTCCCTGTATCAGCGTGTGTACAGTGTTACCTGTCAATCACTGTGTGTATATGGGACTAAGCAGAGCTTTCGGATTTAGGATGTATTCTACTTTTTATTTAGAAATCCTGCTTTACATTATTTTTAACCCATATATCACAGAGCTCAGTTTCTCTCCCTCTATCATATCCTGCTCTCAGATAGGGCAGCATAAACCACCTGACAGACTTGCTTTATTGCTGACCGCTGGTACAATATGCTATTAGTATTCACTAGTGTTATAAGCAGAGGGGTATCCCTCCAGGTAAGGTTAATACTTCAGAAGATGGTATCCGGTAATTTCCATACAATGCACCTACTTGTGTAGTTACTCCAGGCATATAAGAACCATACAAGGTTGTGCTGTTTGCAAGTGAACCCAAACCAGCTGTAATTTGATGATTTTTGTCTTTTAAGTTAATAAAAGTGACCTCAAGTAGTCAGTCGCTCTAAAGCTGCATTCATATGGCCTTACTGGGGCCAGGAGCTGCGCATTTGGAAGTGGACGAGACCAGAACAAAGCAAAACAGAAAGGGCCTCATTTATGAAAACTCTCTAATTGTAAGACTGTCCTTGTTGCCCATAGCAACCAATCAGAACTTCGCTTTTATTTTGTATTGTTCTGAAAAAATGAAAGCAGAGTTTCGATTGGTTGCTATGGGCAACAAGGACAGTCTTACAATTAGACAGTTTTCATAAATGAGGCCCACAAGTTTTTGCTCTGGCTTGATGGATCTGATCCCGTTCTCAGCACAAAGTATATGGCTCTTGTGTAAAGCTGGAATACGGTCACCTGAACGCTGCCTACAGCTTAAGCAATACTTGCCTGTTGATCTAACCTATTAAATCTTTTACTGGAGTGAAATTTGTATTAAAAAATGAAAAAATGTAATAAAATTTTTTGGGTTTTTTTTAACAAAGAGAAAAATTGTCAGTATGTGTGTCCTTGGAGAAAATACATCAGGCAAGAGACCAATACGATATTGCGATATCCAAGTTGCTAAACCCTAGTGTTCTAGTACAAGATTCCCCCCACTATTTATTACATAAAAGGGTGTGTTCACACAACAGACCGGAAAACCGAAAAGCCCGACGTGGTTTCCCTGGCAGATAGCCAAAGCGACACTTCTGATTTCCGCCTCAGATTTTCAGTTAGAGGTGGCTTTTCGCCACTGATTAAGGCTATGTTCACATGGCTTATTTGCAGGGCATAATTACGGCCCGCAATTACGCCGTGTGGACGGGGACGGGAGCGGGGGGCTGGCACCTCGCCGGCCCATAGACTTGCATTACCAGCGGTGTGTATACACCGCTGGTAATTCACATGTCACTTATCTCCCCGCCCGGCGGCTTCGCCGGGCGGGGAGAGGAGACGTAATCCATAGTTCTCTATGAGAACTGTGGATTACCGTAATGAATGGGACGGATTCCAGCCGTAATTCGCGCACTACAGCACGTAATTACGGACTGAAATACGTCCAATTTTAAGCCGTGTGAACATGGCCTAAGTTACAGCTTAGCTCCATTACAATAGGGACAGCCTATGTCACCACCCCCTCCTTGAACGGGATCTGTTGAGGATTCACTTGAAGGAATGAACATGTCCATTCTTTTTCGGCGCCGTGAATTTTAAATCCATGGTGTGGAAAATCCACACTGTGTAAACTACAATGCAGACTAGCCCCTCGAATGAATGGGCATCAGTTTGCAAGAGGAAATCAATTTGGAATCTGCATTTAAGTCCTCGTTAAAATCTGTTGCTAAAGGTGCTTTCACACAGCGCAGTTTTGGTGCCGTTTTAACTGCGCTCCAATTAAACTGCCTTTATTACCAACAAGCTTTCACTTATCTAAACTGTTTGGAAAGTGGGACGCTTACACAGCACAGAGCAAATACCGGTTGGATTATCCGACTGGTCTTTGCTCCGTTTTGGGGCCGTTTAAACGGCCGCAGGGGGACGGCTTTTCTCCGCGGTTCACGGATTCAGCCCTCCCCCTTTGCATTGACAGGTTCATGTTGCGCCCGAAAACCATGTGGAAGAATGAACATGTTTAATGTTTTTTGGACCGCCGGCGGTCTAAAAAGTCATCCGGCGGAAAATCTATGCAGTGGGGACTGTTGCACGGATTTTCCATAGAGGTCTGGGTAAAAGGTTGACACCCGGTTTACTGACTGCATTCAAAACCGAAAACTGTCTGTCAAACCGTGTGAAAACAAGCCCTAAGGGGATGTTCACACGGCCGATTTGGATGCTGAATTTTCAGCTTCCAAATTGGTGTCAAAACCTCATCTAAAAAGCGCCTTTTCAGACCAGGTATTGGACGAGGTTTTCCAACACTATTTTCCTTCTGAAACACCCATACAAATTAATAGCCAGGGCAAAACCAGAGCTGGAAAACACGTCCAAAACCGCTCCATTGATTCCTATGAGGCTTTTCAGCATTGAAAACACTTCACGAATTGACAACACTTTTCAAGCGACCAAAAAAGCGCCTAAAACGCGCAAACTAGTTAGTGAACTACAACACTGTTTTACATAGGAATCAATTAAAATGAACTGGGGATGTTATGGAAGCTTTTTTGACGTTGTTTTGGGCGAGGAAACATGCTGAAAAACGGCGTCAAAATTAGCTGTGTGAACTTACCCTAAGGCTATGTTCACACGGCTTAATTGCGGGGCGTAATTACACCCCGCAATTACGGCATGTGGACGGGGGCACCTCGCCGGCCCATAGACTATCATTACTAGCGGCGCGTATGCGCCGCTTGTAAATGACATCACTTGTCTCCCCGCCCGGCGGATTCTCCGAGCAGGGAGAGGAGACGTAATCCATAGTTCTCTATAAGAACTGTGCATTACCGTAATGACTGGGATGTATTCCTGCCCGTAATTCGCGCCGTACTGCGCAAATTACGGGCTGAAATATGTGCCCAAATAAGCTGTGTAAACATGGCCTAAAGCTTCATTCACAACTATCTAAAAACGTGAGACTGGATAATTCCTGGAAAGAAGGGCTTCCTATTCCTGCTGCTGGTTTTGCTAATCAATATGCAGTCCTCTCATGCACCGATAGCACAAAGGTGTAAATGCCTCATATAAAAAGGTCTGGTGAAGTATGCAACAATTTCAATTAGGCCAGGTCCACACACGGAAGATTTGCGATGCGAATTCCACACTACAAACCTGCAGCAATTTATGGTCCAGATGAATGGTGTTTTCAAAAGCCCATCACATTTACTGGAAAAGTCCCACACCGATAACAGAGCCATAGATCAGCGATTCTATTGCAGAAAAGCTGTAGATTTTCACTGCAGATTCCACTCTTTCAGCATAAAATACTTACGAAAATCTACTCGCTGCCAATTTACATGGATCCAATTTGCGGCAGCTTGTGTTATATCAGACATCCTCAAACTGCGGCCCTCCAGCTGTTGGGAAACTGCAACTCCCATCACGCCCACTGTTATAGATTATACAAATGCATGATGGGAGTTGCAGTTTCCCAACAACTGGAGGGCCTCAGTTTGAGGATTCCTGCCTTATATCGTAGATATTCTTCAATGCATGCAAAACCATCACTGGGGTTACCAGCGAACATATGAAAAATTTGATGTATAATCTGGCAGCTTTAGGATAAAAAAAGTAATTTATTGAAAAATCTTCATAAACCGCAATCAAGGCTCGTCCACTGGCTTGCCTAGGGGAGAGGTTTTAGATGCAGCTCAAAAGAGGCAACGCTGCTCATGAGGGAAAGACACCATGCAGGAGTGTGGTGACTTACAAGCCATGGTCGCTACACACACTTTTAGGGTATGTTCACACGGCGTATTTGTGGCGTGCATTTTGCCGCATATTTGCGCTTTATACGCGGCGAAATGCTCACCGCAATTACGGTAATTCATAGTTCTAGAAAAACTATGAATTACGCGTCATCTCCCCTGGTATTGTACGGTGGGGGAGAGAAGTGACATGTCAAGTGTTCGTGGTGCTTATGCGCTGCTGACAATACTTGTGAATGGGGCCGGCTCCGCGGGCTTTGGAATCACGTGCCGATTAGCGCGTGCTTCTAAAACACCTGGCGTATTGCGGCACGTACAGTACAGCCCCAATACGCCCGTGTGAACATACCCTTAAACGTTGCCTCTACCTAATGAGGAATGCTGCTCCCTCAGCCAACCAATATTGTGATAAAAGGCAAACACCCTGAAACAGCTTACGCATTTCAGACCTTCTTTGTTCCTTGATCACAACATTAAAGACTTTAGATACATGCGATTTAAATATCTCTTACCATCTTTCCCTGCATACCACATAAAAATACCTGCCTAACACCTTCCTGACAGCTGGTCCCAATTTTTTAGCTCTTTTTCCTGGGCCGCCTGCGGTTCTGCTGCACCGAGCATTGATCCCTCTGGTACTGGGTATTGCAGCTATAATTTACCCATCTGAAAGCACCTTTAGGCCCGGCTGCCTCTGTATATGTGGGGCAATTACCTGATCGATGAGGCTGTTAGTTCCAGTTATTAGACCTGCGGTAGCGCAGCGACTTGTGGCTGCATTAGAGCCTACCCAGTGACGCTTTAGATTACAGCCTACTACTTCAGGCTCGCTTCAGTTTTTTTTTTAACCTGTATAAAAGGTCTTGATTTTCATGCATTTTTTGAATGGCCAGTGCTGTGTGTGAAACCACCCTTAAACGGGTTATTTTTACAATGTTAAAGGGATTTTCTCACTACATTGAAATCATCTTACCTCAATCTTGTTTTCTTGGTTTCATTTTGAATTCAGGGACGTGTTTACTGACTTCTACTAAGCTGCAGTAGAAGCCAGGTCTGTAGCTATAGCAACCAGTGCTGGCAGCCTATCATGAGATTGAATAGGTCTGCAGCTATAACGACCTGAGGAGCTGATGCAGCCCATACAAGAGGGGATATCTAGGAATAGGTAGGACACATATTGCAAAGTGACTTGTTTTTGCAAGATCTTCAGCATAAAAATCAATCCTTGTAGTGAGACAACCCCTTTAAGCTACTGCTGCAATGATAAATTAAAAATACACTCGTCTCACCTCTGTTCCAGGGTTTAAGCAGTCAACAGGGTCTCCTGTTCTGTTTACATCTTGGGTCGGCTCCCGACCACTGTAGCCAGTCAGTGGTTGCAGCAGTCACGTGCCATTGCCTTGACATCACCGCTCAGAAGTCAACAGGTGATGTCAAGGATATACATAAGTGACTACTGCAGTGATCACAAGCCAAACACAAAAAACAGGTTTAAACAGAACCACTACTGGCAAGAAGAGGATGCAGCATTCTAAATTTGTAAAAAGAAAAAAACAAAAAAACTAGCTAATCCCTTTAAAGATTTGTCTGGCTGTAGATAGAAGTGCAAGCTTTGTGGTCTAGAGACTGCGCTGTTCGTTTCTGTAACACACCACAGCATGATTGAGATACAAAAATAGGATTGTTTTATTCAAGAACACAAATTTCAGAATCTTTATCAGGGTCGACCTCAATCTCTTTCTATGATCATATAAAATACAGCATTCTCATGTTCTGTTACATCTTAACATCCCAAAAGGGGTAATGTTTCTCAGGAGACGCCATGTTTGCTCCACTGGAATATATTCCTTTAAGTTCAAGGGGAAAAGAATTAGGACTCTGCTACCTACTGGATGCAGCATTTCTCAGGTCACAGCCCACTCACTTAGCCTTGCAAAATGGCTGGGAATAAAGCCAAACCCTACATTCATCTGCAGACAGCTGTTTTGGGGGCGTTTACCTTTTAGCAGAATATTGGTTGGCTGAGTGAGAGGTTTTATATGTAACTCAAGGGGGCAACATTCCTCACTAGGTAGAGGCACCATGTAGGTGTGTGTAGCGAACATGGCTTATAAGTCACCATACACCTGCATGGTGCCTTTCCCTAATAAGAAACGTTACACTTTTTGAGCTGCATCTAAAACCTCTCCCCTAGTCAGCCAGTATTCTATTCTGAAGCGATGAGGTCCCAAAACCACTGTCGACAGATGAAAATCTGGTTTGGCTTTACTCCCAGTCATATTACAAAGCTTACCGAGTCAGCTATGATTTGAGGAATGCTACACCACACAGGTAACACAAAGATCTAGCTCTTTTCTCAAGTATATATCAATATTCCAGAATTTATCCTCCTATAGATAAGAATACGGCAGTGCTCATAGCTGGAGATCGGGATCACATCAGAATTCAGAAATCCAACAACACTCCAAGTGCTATGAATCTACAAATAATAGAAGTTTTGGAAAGTGCTGTTCTCCAGTAAACTTAATAATTAAAGGGTATTCACATCTAAGTGCGTGCCGCTGGACGGGCCAATTACTGTCAAGTAATCAATTTTCAAAATGCATGCTATTAAAAAAAAAAAAAAATGTATGCTTTACCTAATACAGGCCTTTTCTGCACCTTAAATTTGCTCATGTCTCTCTGGTTACTGACCACCACTGTGTGCTTTCACTGGTGGCTGATAATACACCATTATCAAAGACTGCCTGAGAATAGGTTCCTGCTGCCTGACCGGGGAGAGGGACTGCACATGAGTCAAGGTGTTTCCGATATCCCAACCACAGGCAACATTACAGTAGCATTGCGTTACCAGACGTAACAAAGCACACAGTGGTGGTCATTAACCAAGTAGGCAAGAGTGTAAGTTGAAGGTGCAAAAAAAGCCTGTATTAGGTAAAGCATACATATTTATAACATGCATTTTGGAAATTGTTTACTTTACATTTAGTGGCCTTTTCTTACATTACAGTAATTAGCCTTTTCCACAGCGATTGCTGTGATGGATATACCCCTTTAAGGCCATGATCAACTTCACACCCATAGTCACACAGGCAAGTCTGGAGAGTTATCTTCGCATCAGCAGGACCTGTGCTATGAATGCGTCCATGGAACCCTTCAGTTAACCTCTTGTATGAGTTCCTTCTTGGCTGGAGGTCTTTTTCCACCCCAGACGCGCTGAAGCTTATTTGAGATCTCGGCCATTTCATTGAGATCTTTAAGATACTGTTCATACTCCATCATGACCTCTGCAGATAATACGGCCAAACAGTCTCCCTGCTCCTTCACCCACGCGACTAGGAACAAACACTTTCTCTTGGCCATGAAGGCTCCTTTCCTCAAATCCTCCTCTTCCGTCACAAGTTTATGAACCTTCCCCAGCAAACGGTACAAGTGGGAGAGAGCAGCCAGGGAAAACCTTTTACTGCCATCACCCAGAATTTTAGCTGTGGCCTCCATTGCCAAAACGGCTACCCCTTGATCTCCACCCACTAGGGGGTCAGAGGCGGCTCGTACGGCGCTCTTCAGAGCGTGAGCTGTGGAGTTGTAAACTGTATTAGTGCTGAGCGCCCCAGAGATGGACATCAAGGTTCCTATGAAATCCAGCAGAAGGTCACCATCACTCAGGTCACCGTTATGTCGTAAGAGGGAGAAGGTATAGCCGTAAAGGACATTGACCAAGGTGAAGCGGAGCAGCGGTGAGGGGCGGCGGGTGAGTGAGCACAAGGGTGGGATAGAGCTCAGCAGTGGTGGGATCTCCGATACTATGTACTGGTCTTCTGCACCCGGCTCTGCTCGGAGCCCGTCACCTGGATCCTCACTTCCGGCTATTGAGCTGCTCTCGGGCTGCTCGTGTTGGGCAGAGGCGTCGTCTTCAGGGGCCGTCTCCCCGCAGGTGATCTTAGAGTCTCTCTTTTCTTTGACCACATGAGATGCCGTCTCCTCGCAGGTGATCTTAGAGTCTCTCTTTTCTTTGACCACATGAGATGCAGACTCCTCGCAGGTGATCTCAGAGTCTCTCTTTTCTTTGACCACATGAGATGCAGTCTCCTCGCGGGTGATCTTAGAGTCTCTCTTTTCTTTGACCACATGAGATGCAGTCTCCTCGCGGGTGATCTTAGAGTCTCTCTTTTCTTTGACCACTTGAGTTGCCGTCTCCTCGTGGGTGATCTTAGAGTCTCTCTTTTCTTTGACCACATGAGATGCCGTCTCCTCGCGGGTGATCTTTGTGTCTCTCTTTTCATTGACCACATGAGATGCAGTCTCCTCGCAGGTGATCTTAGAGTCTCTCTTTTCTTTGACCACATGAGATGCAGTCTCCTCGCAGGTGATCTTAGAGTCTCTCTTTTCATTGACCACATGAGATGCCGTCTCCTGGGCACCTTCAATCTTCCCAGGAGGACTCGCCACTGGCGCAGGGGCTGCGATGGCCTCCTCATCTCTTTGACTTCCGGCACATATGGTAGCACGCGGCTGTTTGGCGCCATCATCTTGCCCACAGCCTGGCAGAGGATCAGCCCCTGCGAGCTCCATGATCCCAGGCAGCTGCTGGGCGTCCCACCACGGCTTCCACCGAGGAACCAGGGAGCCAATGTGGCCACTTTTTAACAAAGTATTGAAATGCTCCTTCTCCTGCTGGGTGAGGCTGCCCCAGAGCTCGGCCTTCTCTTCCTCCAGGCAGCTCTCCTCCTCCCGCAGCCTCAGCAGCATCTCTTCCATCTGCCTCCTCCCTCCAGAGCCGGCGTCTTCCTCCTGCAGAGCCTTCAGCACGGACTCCCTGTAGAAGAGCTCGGAGCAGGCCGAGTGCCGGGCCCCCTTGTAACAAGCCAGGCTGCAGTAAGGAGCGTTGCACCGCGGACACGTGTACTTCCCGGGCGCGGCCAGGCACAGAGCGCACACCACGGGGCCTGCGGCGGCATTTTCATTCGGCGTCGTCACCGCTGGAGAAGGAGAAGCACTGGGGCCCGGTAACACGATGTCAGGTCCCAGCGCCTCCATTGCTGACAGCGTTGCCATGGCACCAGCCAATACTTCCTCCAGCGTCTACCAATGAGGATGAAGAATGAGATCACGTGACTTTGGAACAGGAAGTCGCTCGTTACCCTGCGCGGCATTGACCTTTGGCGCGCGCTAGAGGGGTCACGTGACTCTCACAGAACGTGTCCGTCCCACGAGCCGTCCCTAATTCTGTCTTATGCTGTAATGAGCCGCGTTCAATCGTGCACTACAGGAAAATGGAGGATTCTGGGCTGGTGCCTCAGGGTTAATAAATCACTGAGAAAAGGGACTTTCTTTATAAAACAAAACTTTTAATAAGAGGAGTTCCGAGAGTTAAAGGGGGGTTCCAGGATCTCACAATGCTCATTGGTCTGGCAGGGTATGAGTAGAAATAGAAGAGAAACCTCCTACTTACCTCCTGGATTGTCTCATTCACCCACAGTTGAAGCATGCAACGTTCATCATTCATGTGACAGCTGCAGCCAATCACAGGCCACAATATCACCCGCATGTGACCTCTCTGGCCTATGATTGGCTGCCGCTGTCACATGAACGATGAACGTGTCGGGAGTAAAGGGTATGTTCACACAGTGTGTTTGATCCAAAAAACTTATTCAAAACACATCCAACATACACCCAAAGAATAAAAGCCCATACACAAACCTGACTCATACCAAAGGGTTTATATAGGGGTAGAATAGGGATCAATACATAGGTGCTCTTTTCCCTTGCTAATGCCATATACCCCAAGGATATTTTAATCTTCACTGGATTACTTGGATTAGGATGAGTGTTTGAAGGTCTATGGAGATAGTAATTACATTAAAGCATATTTGTATCATATTGGTTTATTGATACATTATATCAGCTTAAATGGGTTGTCTCATCTCAAAGTTTCACAGGATGCATGAATGAAATAATGCTGCTTTGCTCAGTCACTTCCCGGTCAAGTGGTCTGTAATTAGCATATCAGCTCTGTGTATTCAGACTTCTGCTAATTAGATAAATCTCATGCTGTCAAGACCAGGGAAGCTCCCCTGGTAAAGTAAACAGCAGTAATCACTGGCTTTTGTCTGAAAGATCAGATAACAAACAAGCTCTCACTGTCTGGAGTTCTGTCCTGGGCAACCTGTGTGATGCAGTCACTCCCTGCTATCAGAACAAACAGCAGAGGGGGGAAAGTACATAGGTCGGTCACTTGGGAAACCAGATAGAGCACAGAAGGTGATAAAATCACTTGTCAGGGGCGTTGCTAGGGTCCCAAAACATCCAGGGCTCGGGCCCTTAAGTTTTTCTGAGTAGGGCTGGGTTCACACGGAATTTTTTGTCTCTCTTTGTGAACTGCGGATGTATTTTTACAGAGAAAAACCTTTGTATGTGGGCTCAGGAGAAATATAAGTGATTACACTGCAGTTACAATTAGTGACTTACAGGAGACGTCTCTGAAGAGTTGTTCTATTTCCCTTCTTCTTCTCCATCTTTCCCAGACGCCATTAAACCATTCTATCGTCCACAACTCTTCACTGAAAAATTTACAAAACAAACATCTTAGACTCCTCATTTTATCAGCACTTCTCTACAATTTCCTATCTCTATACAAAATCCCCATCTATAGTGCCCCAAATGGTAATAATTACCCCCTTGTAGTTAAATATTTGCCCCTATAGCCAGGTTGTAGCCCCTTTTAGCCAAGTAGTGGGCCCCTCTAGCTAGGTTGCTGCCCCCTCTAGCCAGGTTATTACCCCCTCTAGCCAGGTTACTGCCCCCTTTAGGCAGTAATATGCCCCCTGTAGCCAGTAATATGCTCCTTGTAGTCAGGTTATTAGCCCCCTGTAGCCAGGTTACTGCCCCCCTTAGCCAGGTAATATGCCCCCTTAGCACGTAATATGCCCCCATAGCCACATAATATGCCCCCATAGCCACATAATATGCCCCCTGTAGCCAGTGACATTCCCCCTGTAGCCAGTGATATGCCCCTCTGTAGCCAGTAATATGCCCCCCCTGTAGCCAGTGATATGCCCTCTGTAGCCAGTGATATGCCCTCTGTAGCCAGTGATATGCCCCTCTGTAGCCACATACTATGCCCCCTGTAGCCAGTGATATGCCCCTCTGTAGCCAGTAATATGTCCCCTTAGCCACATACTATGCCCCTCTGTAGCCAGTGATATGCCCCTCTGTAGCCAGTGATATGCCCCCTGTAGCCAGTGATATGCCACTCTGTAGCCAGTGATATGCCCCCTGTAGCCAGTGATATGCCCCCTGTAGCCACATAATTTGCCCCCTGTAGCCAGTGATATGCCCCTCTGTAGCCAGTGAAATGCCCCTCTGTAGCCAGTGATATGCCCCTCTGTAGCCAGTGATAAGCCCCCTGTAGCCAGTGATATGCCCATCTGTAGCCAGTGATATGCCCCCCTTAGCCACATAATATGCCCCTCTGTAGCCAGTGATTTGCCCCCTGTAGCCACATACTATGCCCCCTGTAGCCAGTGATATGCCCCCCTGTAGCCACATACTATGCCCCCTGTAGCCACATACTCTGCCCCCCTTACCTAATAAAAATAAAATAAAAAAAACCTACTCCCCTCAGCACTGTCCACGCGTCCAGGTCCTGCAGCTTGAGAACGGTGTAAGCAGCGTGATGTCATCACGCTACTTACGCCGTCTCACGGGGCCCGGGACCTCCTCGGCCGGCAGAGCTGCCAGCTTAGGAGACCCATCGTCGCAGGGGGGTGATGAAAGCGATGCGTAACGCCCACTGCAACGCTGAGGTGTATGTACAGCGCTTACCAAGCGCTGATACATACAGGGGAGAAGACAGAACGGTAACGATCTGTCCTGCCTCCTCCCTGACTCTGACAGTGCGGCCGCTGTGAACCGGCCATGCAGTCAGAGATCGGCGGGCGCCGCCCGCACTAACGAGCGCTCCAGGCCCACCGCAGCGGCCTGGAGCCACCGAGATTCGGGGTACAGGCATATTTATTCGGGATTCGTGCCCCGAATGAATCTGCCTAGCGACGCCCCTATCACTTGTAGCGCCTTAACAAAAAAACAAAAAAAAAAAACAACAACAATGCAATATATTTGGAAAACATCTTTATTTAGTGTTCCCAGCATGTTAAAAGCTGATCTTTGTAGTGGAACAACCCCTTTAAGTGTATGTTCACACAGCATTTTTCAATCCGAAAAACAGATTGAAAAAACGCTGTGTAAAAATGTATCCAAAGACGTACCCCAAGTATACTGCGTGTTTGGATGTGTTTTGGATGCAGCAGGAACGCACCCTATAGTTTTAAATAGGGCATCTGCTGCATCTTTTGGATCAAGAATTGACACGACAATTCTTTGAACGAAACCGAAAGACACATCAGAAAGACGCATGTAAAATGCTCATCGCTGATCACTCGTCTGAACACCGATGCGTGTTTTACATTGACAGCAATATAATCACATTGCACATGGTCAGATTCGTGTTTGGGTCCGAAACATGTGTTCAAACACGCACATAAAAAACGTCCTGTGAACATCCCCTAATCCTCCTATTTATTTACAGCGTTTTTTAAATACATCTCTGGGTATATTTAGATGCGCCCAAAGACGTATTTAACAACGTTCCAGGCAGATCTCATTTATTTCAATGTAAAAAACATTATCGTTCACACGATACATTTTTTACATAAGTTTTTGCATTGCGTAAAACGGATGTGTTCAAAGAAGTGACCTGTCAATTCTTGATCTGCTTCACACATGTTAAATGCGTTTTCGGGGGCTCAAAAATGTGCCATCCGTTCTTGTACATTTTTTTTTATGTGTCTTACGCTTCCGGAAAACATATTGGTTCCAAATTTTAATGTCTATTTATAAGAGTAGGGTGTTATTTGTTAATTTGAAAGAAAATGTATCGAAAAACTGATCCAAAAACACATCAAATACATATCTAAAAACATTGCAGATGCATTTTTGGATGCAATTTTCAATGTTAACAGATTGAAAAACTGACACGTTTCCAACACGCTGTGTGAACATATCCTAACACAAAATTACAGCTTTCAATTCTGCTCTGAAGTCTTTTTGAACCAATTATTCAGAGGATTGTGGATGATTTACGATTTTTGTTTGTGATTTTTGTGTACCAATTTGAATTTGTATTAAAAGTTGTGTTTCAGAAAGTCTCTTTTTTTAGTGAGTTACTTCGTTCTTAACTCTTTTATGGATCTATTTATTTGCTTCTTCAGGGTTAAATGTAAAATAAAAATGGCAATTTGCTGTATCGTACATCATGTAAGAAGATGATTGCTAGATACAGCAGTGAGCATGGATAATACATTGTTCTTCTGTAGAGTTTACACTGCATTTTTTTCTTTCATCACAATGTTCATCCAGGGAATCCATCAGAATCTGCATTAAACAAGTGACATGCTACTTTTTTGCATGGATTTCAAGTTTGCCTCAGAAGGGTTTCTCCACTTTAATCAACTCCGTTAAATTGGGCGAGGTTGGGTGGGGGGGATATTTACCTGCCCATCTCAGAACACTGCAGCTCTGAAGCCTCCTGTTATTTGCACTTCTTCACTACTAGGTTAAGTGCTTGTCCCCACGGCACGGTTTTGCGGCCAGTCTTTTCAAAACCGTAAACCATCTGAAAAACCGCCCGCAAACTTTTCAATGAGCGCTATGGAAAAGGTTTTCTGCCCGCCGGTGTTTCAGACCGCTGGCGGTCCGAAAACATTGATCATGTTCATTCTTCCGTCCGGTTTTCGGACGGAATGTGAACATTTCTATGGGAAGCGGGAGGGCTTTTCTCCGCTAATCGCGGAGAAAAACCTTCCCCTTGCGGCCGTGTGCACTGCACGAAAACAGGACGAATACCGGTCGGATAAACCGGCACCTAATTGTCCACAAGAGAGGCTTATGTTCCATAGCGAGTTAATGGAGTGCGAAGCTTGTATGTTCAAAAGAGAACCCAGAAGTGAAGGGGAATGGATTCTCGGAAGCGTCTTAGGACCAGGAGGGAAGTATGACTATTATCCTAATTTGGCTGTAATTTTATGAAACTGGACAACGCCTATATCTGCTTGACGACCGCCCATAGACTATAAATGTCCGGGTGGTGGTTATCTCCACATGACAGTTTTAAAACGTCTGTGTGAATCTCGCAACTGCAAGAGCAGAGTCAATAGCAGCCAAGCTCTCCAGTGAAAAGGCAGGGATAGTTTATCATCCCTGCCTTCCCAAGCACTGTGTATACAGATTAGAAGTAAGCCTCCCAACTCCGTGTCGCCGACAGTCACACGACCACTGAGGGCACAGAGGTTGCAGATGCTGCTGGGTTTTATCAGACCCAGCTCTGCAGTTAGAAAAGGGAACTATATGTCCCTTGAAACTGGAGATGATATCTATATAATGCCAAGGGGAAGTCTGATCTATTGAAATATATTTATCCCATATTCTGAACACTAATACAAATAAGTCCACACACAAAAATTGCCTTTTATTTTTTTTGGGGGTCGTTTCATGTTCCCAAAACTTAATAAAAAGTGATCAAAAAGTTGTGTGTTTCCCAAAATAAAACCAAAACTACAATTCAGCCTGCAAAAAAATGCAGCTCAGGCTTATAGGTGGAATAACAAAAAAAGTTCTTGGTTGTAAAAAATGGTGGCACAAGGAGACAGTATTTTTAGAAGTACCAAAACAAAGAAAACTCCACATATTTGGTATCACCAGAATTGTACCAACTTGCAGAATAGAGATAATACATCAGTTATGGAAAGAGTGAAAATGCTGCCTGTGTCAAACTGACACAGATAATATGTGAATATGCTAATACATTTCTGTTAAAAATAAAAAAAATAAAATGTAAAACAGTTCTCCCTTCATGGGATTTTAAAAAACAAAAAAAGTGTAGGAAAAAATAATTTAACAAACAATAATTGTGCAAACGACCAAAAAAAAACAACAAACAGGGCTGTGGAGTTGGCAAGCCAAAGCCCCGACTCCCTCATACACGGCGCAAGTTTAAGTGGTAACTTTACTGTAGTTAAATGGTAACATCAGGCTGTTTATCACCTATAAGCAAGCTATTTAGGTAGAACAGACACTGACAAGTAAAATGGTAACAATGTTTTGAACACTTGTGGGTAGAGTTGAAGAAAAAGCTGTATTTGTATCCAAGTCCAGTCTGCACCAACATTGGAAATGTGTAGAAGAGATCTGGGATCAGATTTTAGTCAAGATGTGCTTAAATCTGATCCAAAGGCCAGAAGGATTCAGGCAGTATTGAAAACCAAAAGGTGGATTTCCCAAATAGTAACAAAATAATAAAAATTAACATTTTGATTTTTAGGAGCAGAACAGTAACAATGCAGGTACAGGAAAGAATCTGAGAACTAAGCAGATGCTAAATACTTGCAAGTCACATTTATATATAAGATAGGTAAGATGACTGTATATAAAATTACAGTAGCGTCATGTGCAAAGCTGTAGTGGATGGAGAGATATGGAGCCTGAAAGTCACAAGTTCAAAACATTGTTACCATTTTGCTTGTCAGTGTAAAATATATTTATTGGATACGACTTTAGAACAGAAAAAAAATGTAAATATGCAAAACACTGCAGGAACATTTGTGGAGTCTCTGAATTTGTTCTGAAAAATAGTATTGCCTCCATCAGATCCTACATACATGACCTCACATCTGATCTCATTATTTCCAGGCTAGAGAACAGCCTCTCTACACTAACTTGTGTTTGGGGCAAAGCGGTGACCACAGGAGCAACATCTCTAACAATGTCAGGATATAAAGGAATTGCCTCAGCCACAGTCAGTTTTGATGAATGGTTGAACTCTTCTACTTCTTTGAAAGCAGGTGAAAAATTTTGCTGAAATTTGTTTGCCCTGGGAGCAAAATCTTTTCCCCTGGGGGCAGCGCTTTGCCTGCTCCATGTCATCAATTACACTCCTCATGTGATGAGGCTGGAGATATGGGAGCAGTACCGCTGGCCGGACTCAATTCCTCTTGCTCTTTGCACTGCATCAAACTAACTGGACCAACTTACGATATGTTTTGGGAGTCGGTCCCTTTTATGATGATTCCGACTCCTGCAAAATAGGCTCTGACTCCACAGCCCTGAAAAAAAACCTTACACACATTAGGTATCCACACGACCATAATAACTTGTTAGGTTAACTCTACAGGTTAAGTGTGAAATGTGAATTGTGTAACAAAAAATAAAAATAAATTTGCAATAAACTTAAACCATTCCCCCAAAAAGTACAACTTGTCCCGGATAAAACGAGGCCTCATACAACTGCATCTTTGAAAAAAAAAAAAAAAAGTTTCAACTCTTGAAGCGCGAGGGAAAAAAAAAAAAAAATGTGCTGGTCATTAAAGGGGTTTTCTCACTACAAGGATTGCTTTTTATGTGAACGATCTTGCAAAAACAAGTCACTTCACAATATATGTCCATTAACATTGTCCTACCTATTCCTAGATATCCCCTCTCGTATGGGCTGCAACAGCTCCTCAAGATGCTTTCTCATGATAGGCTGCCAGCACTGTTGGCTATAGCTACAGACCTGTTTGATCGCTCCTGATAGGCTGCCAGCACTGGTTGCTATAGTTACAGACCTGGCTTCTACAGCAGCCTAATAGAAGCCATTAAACACGCCCCTGAATTCAAAGTGAAACCAAGAAAACAGGACTGAGGTAAGATAAATCAATGTAGTGATTTAAGTACTTTTCAGGCTTTTGGCTTAAAGGGGCTTTGCCACGATGTAATGTTGACGTGGAATCCTCCAAAATGGGTATTTAATCACTTTTCTAAATATATGTGATTAAAAAAAATTGCAGTCCGAGAGAGCTACAGGCTGCCTTACCTGCCCTTAGTTACTTAAAAGCTTGCACTAGATACGACCTGACAAGAGCTGCTGGCTGGGCTTGCGCAGAGAACACTTCTTATCTGATGAGAGGGAGCTGAAGAAGCTTTCAAGGCACCGGGTAGAAATATGTTTTCTTTTGTATACAGAATCCACTAGTTGTAGTGTGATTATCTGAGTAGATCCCTGCTTTATCTGATGACATGGAACATGAAGCCTTTCCAGAGGCTGAAGAAGCTTTCAAGCTGTTGTGGAGAAAAGGTGTTCTTTCGTATACAGATTCCACTAGTTGTAGTTTGATTATTTGAGTGAACATTTCACAAGATCCCTTATGCAGCGCTGGCAGTCTGTGTCTCTCTCTCAGCTCGTTTACATTTGCTTCTTAGCAGATAAGGCACATCCTGGCAAAACCCCTTTAAGGGGTTAAACAGACTGGGCAGTTCCCCTCATCCTGTTAAGTGCAGAAAATCAATACATTTCACTCACAGAGGACTCCACACAGGACAATGAAGTTGTATATGTTTATTGACTCTTTATGACAAATTAAGAGTTGGCATTGGGGCCCTTCTTCTTGCCAAAGGTGGGCACAACGTTGACAAAGCGCCGGTTGTACTGCATCCGCCGCTTAGCCCGACCTGTCTTCTTCTTCTTCTTCTCCTGTTTGGCCACCTGCAATAAACAAAATGACAGTCACACCACTAGTTGTAAAGGAACGAACCCAACCACAGGCAGCTTTTGGGTTTCCCACATCCCATACTGCGCTTGATCAATTCCCACATTTGGTCTGCTGCTGCACAGATATAGAGTACAGTCCCACTCCACAACCATATCTACCAGGGCTGAGTACTACTACATACATTTGGTGTCTGAGCTCGTACTTTTCCGGCACGAGCTAGAGAACCGTGGAATTTACCTGTTAATAGAAAACATTTAAATGTTCTAGAACATTTATGCGCAGAAAATGATGATAGACCTTGTAATTTAGTAAACATCTTATGTAATATTATCGAGTAGAAAAAAAAAAATTGGACCAAAAAAAAATACAAACCTCCCAAAAGACGAGCAGCTACCTCCAGAGTAGAGAGTTCGCATACTCCACTTTGGGCTAAGGTGACTTCATCGGAGAGAGGGGTACCAGCAAGGAGAATAATTTGGTCTTCAGAGGAGATTCCTTCAAGGGTAGAGATTTGAGCCTAAACAAAGATTAAAGGGAATCCATCAACAATATATATTTTTTAATAACTAAAATTAGACACGGATACATATTTTTTTCCTTAGCCATTTTAATTTTTTGATCATAGATTTGTTGCTTTCTGTATAGAATTATGGGGGCAGCCATCTTGCTTGAGCCGCTTTTAACAGCATTTAGAGACATACTTTACAGCAGCTACATAATAATAATAATGGGCATAGAAGCCTGTGAACAGGAGCAGACCCATTCATTTCTATAGGAGAGTTTTGTAGGCATGCTCTGTGACCTGGGAAGAAGTCAGTGTGCAGGGAGGAGGGAGAAGTGACTATTTTAGGCTTGCGCATAACTCTCCATTCTGTTCTATGGGATTTCCAAGTACAGCTGAACGCTGCGCATACCTGTACCCAGAACTTCCATAGAACAGAATGGAGAGTCATGCACAAGCGTCTCAGTTTTGAGCCAACACTTTTGGGGGCCCACGGCCTAATAAAGGTGCATGTCCCACCTCCTATGGAAATGGCATCAAAATTTATGGTGGGAGCACTCCTTTAAATCCAGAATCACACGTTAAGTTACTGATTTGGTTTTTTGAGCCAAAGTCGGGAATGGCTCAAACGAGGAGGAAGAGTATTTGGGGGGTGTTCAAGCAGGTTATGTCCCCTTCAGGTTTTCCGTAGCAAACTGTCAGAATAGAGGCAGCATTAATTGGTGCAGCTTTACCACAGATTCTGTTCCACAATAAAAACTGCGTTGAGCAGCGCACATTTTTGTATCCAGTTTTTTCTGTGAAACATCTGCAGAGGGCAGGACCGATCTGAGCAAACCCTAAAGGGCCGTTCACACGGCTTATTTTGGGCACGGATTGCAGCCGTATTGTGTGCCGTACTGCGCTGCAATACGGCTGGATTCCGTCCCAGCCATTACGGTAATCCACAGTTCTCATAGAGAACTATGGATTCCGTCTCTCCACCACGCTCGGCGAATCCGCCGGCCGGGGAGAAATTGACATGTTCATTATCCCGGCGGAATACATGCCTTGGATAATGAAAGTATATGGGGCCGGCGGGCAGCGCCCCCGCCCCTTATTCAAGCCGTATTGCGGGCGGAATTACGGCTTGAATAAGCCGTGTGAACCGGCCCTAAGGGTATATTCACACGGTGTGTTGGATCCAATTTTGGATCCGTTTTCAGATGTGCGTTTGGTTCCGTGCTTCAGTCCCAAACACGCATCTCACAATGTGCAAAGTGAGTTACATTGCTTTCAACGTAAAACACTCATCGGTGTTCAGACATCTCAACGCCGATACGTTTTTTACATGCGTCTGTTGGATCCGTTCAAAGACTTAACATGTCAATTCTTGATCCATTTGATGCAGAAGACGCCCTATTTAAAACTATGGGGTACGTTTCTGCTGCAGCCAAAGCGCATCCGAACACGCACCTGCATGTTGGATGTGATTTACGCAGTGCTTTTGAATGCGTTTTTCGGATCCAAAACCGATTCCAACACGCCATGTGATCATACCCTAAAGGAAAAATGTAACTTTTTTTTTTTCTAACCTTATCCACTGCTGTGTTTAGTTTAAAAGAGAGTGTTTCCAGCACCTATTTGGAAAGAGCTGCCGTCCCCCAGTATCTAGATGGAGACATATCTGACACAGCTACACAGCAGGTCTCCACTTGTCTCTTGGCATAAGATCCTGCCTGTGTAGGGTTATGTAGCACAGGTTCTTACCTTGATCTGGGACACAGTCTCCTGCCCAGACACCTCAAGGGTGTGCAGATTCTGCGCTCTCACAAAAAGCTGCATGGTTTCAGCTGCAATGAGACAAAAGACATCAAGGTCAATGTAACGCGGCAGTAAGAACCTACAATACATGGTAATAGAGTCAAAGCAAGTGTTATACTAATGAACATTGGGGGATAAGGAACGGTTGGACTCCTATTTATCCAAGCTGTACTGGCGCATATATATACACACACACATACATACATATATATATACATACACACACATATGTAGTCCAAAACAACGTATCGCAGCACAAACCTGAAAACCCTAATTATATGTATTGAGAGTCGGATCAAAAAACCTTCCCCAATTCTTCTTCCAAAAACAACACAATGTGAAGGAGTGCTTCCAAAAAACGTATACATTTCCACAAACTTTATTTACCCATGTCCATCCTGCAACATTGTAGCTCCTCAATGGGGATCAAGAAAGGCTCCGCTGAGGAGCTGAAATGTTGCGGGATAGAAGCCTGTGAACAGGAGCAGTCCCATTGTCTTCTATAGGAGAGTTTTCACGGCATGCTCTGTGACCTGGGAAGAAGTCACTGTGCAGGGAGGCAGGGGGAAGAGATGACCATTTTATGCTTGCACATAACTTTCCATTCTGTTCTATGGGAGTTCCAAGTACAGCTGAACGCTGCACATACCTGTACCCAGAACTTCCATAGAACAGAATGGAGTCGTGCAACAGCATATCAGTTCTGAGCCGACACTTTTGGGGGCCCATTCTCAATATAGGTGGACGCCCCACCTCTTATGGAAATGCCATAAAAATTTATGGTGGGAGCACTCCTTTAAATCCAGAATCACACATTTAGTTTACAGTTGCGTGAGTAAATAAAGTTTGTGGGAATGTAGATTTTTTCTGGAAGAAGAATTGGGGAAGTTTTTTGATTTGACTCTCAATACATATAATCATTATTATTATTATTATTTTCAGGTTTGTGCTGCGATACGTTGTGGGAATGTATATTTTTTTGGATGTGCTCCGTCATTGTACTCACAGGACCATATCTGGCGGCAGTATTCTTTACTCATGAAGTGCCGCAGTGAAGGTGCTTTTTGGAGGATTACACTAAGGTACCTTATTTGAATGGGATTTCGATATCCTGTGTGCTTTGCAATATCTCATGTAAGGTAATATAATGGACAAAGAAAGTGCATATTTTGAATCTTAAGAAAGTGCATATTTTGAGCTTTATTCTGTGTTAACTTCAATTATTTAACTATATGTCATCTTCCTCCTGTTGCCCATCCCAATTTAGTCCTCTGATGTGATCGTTTTTTTTTATTTTTATTTTGAGGGGCTGATCGAAACATGTTGGGACGGGGCTGAAGGGATATATAGGGTTAATTTATCAGGGATAGGTTCCGGACAGGGCGATCTCCCTGTATTTTTTGTCAGGCTAGAGTCTTTTGTGACATATAGGGCCTAATAGGGTCAGATGTAATTTTTTTTCTGAGAATTGTGGAGTCTTTGTAATTTTTCGGCTACTTTCTACCCGAGAGATTTATAGCTTATTTTGTAGTATCTTTTAATTAATATTTAGTAAAAGTTACATTTTATTAAGATTTCCTCTTATATGTGTGTGTATTTTGATTAATCAAGAGGTTGTGTATAGCATCTCTTCTATTGTGTGGTATTGGGATTTTTTCCATCATATTGTATGTTTTATAAAAATCAAAAAATATGGCCAACCCCACAGCTGGGGCATCCCAAAAATCCTTACGAATGCCCCTGAAGCACATTTGCAGAACCCTACCCTATTGTTATCTAGTTCACAGGATTGTCCTGACAAAATCGGGGCTGTAGACAGGACTTAGACTAAGGAAAGCTGAAGTTGCACCATATTTCGGCTGTTCGCCTCCATCACAGTATTTCGATTGACCCTCAGGAAATAAGGCAAATGCTGTACAAAGTATTACAGGGCTTTCAGTGCATCACTGCACACACATACACTAGAGATCTGCATAGTGTACATCCACATCTGGTGGAAAACTACAACTCCCAGCATACCTACAGAGCCACTGGCAGCCCAGGCATGCTGGGAGTTGTAGTTTTGAAAGGCAAGAGGACAGTGATTAACTTTACACGCGGGCACAGATGCGAGGGGATCCTGGTCATCAAGCCACACGTTACACCATGCTCAGGGCAGGGCACACGTGACGGATCACAGCGGCCATAGACGAGCACCCAGGAGCCTGTAGACTACATGGGGCTCTGCTCACATCATCACCCCAGCACACTGTGCCCACACCCCCGGCTCCGGCCCATAACCCCGCTACAACTGCGAATCACTCACCGGCCGCTCCGCGCCTCGCAAAATGGAGGAAAGGAAAGAGGAGGAGACAGGAGCGCGCACGCTTCTTGAACCAAAACGCGCACGCGCACGTACAGGATATGACGTAGGCTTTGCTGTAGCGGCCATGTTGGTACTCTCAAAGCTGCGCTATTGCGGTGGAAAGGGTTCATGTTGGTACACCCAACGCAAAGGAAGCTGGTAGTGATTGTCAAGTAAAGATGGCTGCTAACATGTTGAGAAGGACAGCATTAGGAGCCCTGAATGCATTTATCAAGCTGCAGGTACGGAATTATTACTCTATACTGGGTTTATTATCGCACAGAAATGATCTGTCATTAGAAAGATACACGAAGATGTGCATAGAGATTTAATGGGGCTTTTCAAATTTGTATTAGCCACAAAACTGTTATAAGGTGGGTACTTATGTATGACCGCTCTCTTGGCCACATCTGCCCTCCAGTCGTGTCAGCACCTGCAGTTCATTGGTGGTCACTGGTAACAGCCTTGTCTGTGTCAGCGTTTGAGGGGAGTGGGCTGTGTAGTTGGAGAGGGGTTAAAGGGGTTTTCTCACTACATTGATTAATCTTACCTCAGTCCTGTTTTCTTGGTTTACTGGCTTCTATTAGGCTGCAGTAGAAGCCAGGTCTGTAGCTATAGCAACCAGTGCTGGCAGCCTATCAGGAGAGATCAAACAGGTCTGTAGCTATACCAACCAGTGCTGGCAGCCTATCGGGAGAGATCAAACAGGTCTGTAGCTATAGCAACCAGTGCTGGCAGCCTATCAAGAGAGATCAAACAGGTCTGTAGCTATAGCGACCACTGCTGGCAGCCTATCAAGAGAGATCAAACAGGTCTGTGGCTATAGCGATCAGCACTGGCAGCCTATCATGAGAAATCAAACAGGCCTGTAGCTATAGCAACCTGAGGAGCTGATGCAGCCCATACGAGAGGGGATATCTAGGAATAGGTAGGACACTGTTAATGGACATATATTGTGAATTGACTTGTTTTTGCAAGATCGTTAACATAAAGAGCAGCAATCCTTGTAGTGAGACAACCCCTTTTATGACCAGCACTTTTTTTTTTTTTTAGTTTTTTCCTCCTTGCGCTTCAACAGTTGAAACTTTTTTTTTTTTTTTTTTACAAGAGGGGATATCTAGGAATAGGTAGGACACTATTAATGGATATAAACATATTTCACAAAGTGACTTGTTTTCGCAAAATCTTTAACATAAAACAAACATAAAGACAACCCCTTTAAGGAGGAGTGGTGGAGCGCTCAGGATGTGAGAGATGTTAGTGCAGCAGCATGTGATCCCTGAAGCCACTGACTGGCTGTAGTGATCATGTGACCAGATGTGGAAAAACACCAAAGCTTCCCCAAATGCCCCTTAACTCCCCATGTAAAGTACTGTAATGTCACTAAGATGTGAAAGGGATGCTGCCCTCAGAAAGGAACCAATATTCCTGTAAAGCTGTTTTTTTAATATGTCGTGAGTCCTGTGTCATTAAAAATTCCATATAACATGTTGTCCTTCTCTAGCTGTGATTGGAAGCTTCTGTATGGCAGGACAGACTACTCTCATTTTTCTTCAGCTGCTTCGTATCTGATTGCTCTATTGTTCTCTTGTCATGGAAAAATTACAGTAGACCAGGAGCAATACATGAAAGGAAAATAGGCTAACTTTTTTTTTTTCTTTTTGCACTTAAAGGGGTTTTGCCACCATGTAATGTTGACGTGGGAACCTCCAAAATATTTAATCACTTTTCTAAATATATGTGATTACAAAAAGTGAAAACTCTGAGAGCTACAGCATTTCTCAAACCCCCTTGGTTACCACAAAGCTTCCCCTAGTCAGGACCCAGAGGCGAAAGGCTGCCCTTGCGTGAATTCACTTCTTATCTGATGACAGGCAGAATGAATGGTCTTTTAAGGCACCGGGTAGCAATATGTTTTCTTTTGTATACAGAATAACTAGCTGTAGTGTTATTAGATCCCTGCTTTATCTGATGAAGAATCTTTCAATCTGCTGTTTAGAATAGGTGTTCTCTTTTGTATACAGAATTCACAAGTTATAGTTTGATTATTTCAGTGAACATGTCACAGGCTCCGTTATGCAGGCTCTGTGCTCTGGCTGTGTGTGTCTGTGTGCGTCTCTGTCTCTTGCTGCGTGATTACATTAGCTGCTTGGCAGATAAGGTCTCTCCTGACAGTGCAGTGTATGAACCTGTGTCTTGCTGTATTGAATCCACTGTTGTACTGTTTATTAGTTCACTTAAGTTTTGAGACGCTCCCTTTGGATTCCTCACTCCCCTCTCCCCTCTCCCTCTCTCCACTGCAGCTTCATGACTCAGTGTGATTTGTTGACATCTTGCTCTCATACTGAATGGAGGTCAGTACTTTGTCTGGTGGCAAATCCCCTTTAAGGGGAGGGGAGTTTCTTCACACTTTTCAGGTTATTACTCATAACACTTACCCTTCTCAGACCAAAGCCAACCTGAACAAAGCACCATCCAGCCGTCCTCTCACTGCTCTGCTATCAGAACTCACAGAAGGGAAGTCCGGTAATGACAATCTATTTGTGACTATTAAATAGATTTTTTTTAAATGGGTGGCTGTTTTTTTTTTACATTTTTGTTTAAGTTCCTCTATGTACATTACTTCCTCTGACTTCTATTCTATGAGCTCTGATAGCACAGCAGTGACAGGATTGCTTGATGGTGCTTCTTTCTGGTCTGAGAAGTGTAAATATTATCAGCAATTACTTGATAAGCGTGAAGAAACCTCACCTCTTCTCATGTATTGCTTATGGTGTAGTATGATCTTAACTATGCCTGTGGAGAGAGCAATAGATCAATCATAATGTCATTACTTACTATTTGTAATGAGACTATGTAAAGATAAGTAGCAGCTGAAGTAAAGTGAGTTTAGTCTGCCCTTCCAAACAAAAGATATCTCTCACAGCTAGAGACTGACACTACTTTATATGTAATTTTTAATAGCTTGACTGCAGAAAAGAAAAAAAAATACTGACAAAAATGTAAAAAAATAAAAAATAGTTTTCCAGGAATATTGGTTTTAACAAAAATACTCCTGTGTGATGGCAGTGTCCATTTAATTCAGCAACTCTGTGAGGGAGCTTAAAGGGGTTGTCTCACTAGATCGATTCCTCTTACCTCAGTCCTATTTTCTTGGTTTCACTTTGAATTCAGGGGCGTGTTTACTGGCTTCCACTAGACTGCAGTAGAAGCCAGGTCTGTAGCTATAGCAACCAGTGCTGGCAGCCTATTAGAATAGATCAAACAGGTCTGTAGCTATAGCAACCTGAGGAGCTGATGCAGCCCATACAAGAGGGGATATCTAGCAGGGCTGAGGAGTCGGAGTCGTGAAGTTGGAGTCGGTGGCTATTTTGCAGGAGTCGGAGTCGTCATAAAATGGACCGACTCCGACTCCCAAAATATATAATAAGTTGGTCCAGTTAGTTCGATGCAAAGAGCAAGAGGAATTGGGTCGGCCAGTGTACTGCTCCATATCTTCAGCCTTATCACATGAGGAGTGTAATTGATGACATGGAGCAGGCAAAGCGCTGCCCAGGGGAAAGTTTCTGCTCCAGGCAAACAGATTTAGCAAAATTTTCACCTGTTTTCAAAGAAGTAGAAGAGTTTAACCATTCATCAAAACTGACTGTGGCTGAGCATTCCTTTATACTCTGACATTGTTAGAGATGTTGCCCTGTGGTCACGCTTTGCCCCAACCAAGTTAGTTAGAGAGCCGTTCTTAGCCTGGAAATAATGAGATCAGATGTGAGGCATGTATGTGGATCTGGTGGAGACAATACTATTTCTCAGAACAACTTCAGAGACTCCACAAATGTTCCTGCAGTGTTTTGCATATTTACAATTTTTTTGTGTCCTAAAGTCCTATCCAATAAATATATTTTATACTGACAAGCAAAATGGTAACAATGTTTTGAACTTGTGACTTTCAGGATCCATATCTCTCCATCCACTACAGCTTTGTACATGAGGCTACTGTAATTTTATATACATTCATCTTACCGATCTTATACATAAATTTGACTGGCAAGTATTTAGCATCTGATTAGTTACAATTTTGCTCCTAAAAATCAAATTGTTAATTTTTATTATTTTGTTAGTATTTGGGAAATCCACCTTTTGGTTTTCAATACTGCCTGAATCCTTCTGGGCTCTGGATCAGATTCAAGCAGGTCTTAAACAAAATCTGATCCCAGGTCTCTTCTACACGTTCCCAATGTTGGTGCAGACTGGACTTGGATACAAATACAGCTTTTTCTTATATCTCTACCCACAAGTGTTCAAAAGATAAAACATTGTTACCTTTTGCTTGTCAGTGTCTGTTCTACCTAAATAGCTTGATTATTGTATCATAAGGTGATAAACAGCCTGATGGGACCATTTTACTACAGTAAAGTTATCACTTAAACATGCGCCATGTATGAGGGAGTCGGGAGTCGGAGCTTCGGCTTGCCGACTCCACAGCCCTGATATCTAGGAATAGGTAGGACACTGTTAATGGACACATATTGCAAAGTGACTTGTTTTTGCAAGATCTTTAACATAAAAAGCAATCCTTGTAGTGAGACAACCCCTTTAACTCAGACTGTTTCATGCGCCAGTTGTCTCATCTGGCTGACAGCCTCTTCGGGCTAAGTAATGAATATCACTGTTGCAGCCACTTAGAAATGTACTCTTGATACGAGTTATAATGCAGCAAGATTTCTGTATGACAAATGTCATAGAAAACGATGCACATCTGAGGTCACCTGTGGTCGTCACCGTGCTTGGTGTAGTTCTTTAAAGTCCGTAATCCACACAGGTCATTTCTAGATGATATTGCAGGGACTGCATTCTGCTTTATAGCGCAGCTGCGGGATCTCTCAAGGCTGACCCCCCTCTTTATCAAGCACGTCTGGAAGCAAACGGAATGGCCTTTTGTACCAAATAGTGCATAATAATCAACAGCTACAAACCCCAAACAATATTAAAAATTTTGATGAAACATATAAGGCCTGGGAGGAAGTATAAAGGCTTGTTCACATAGAGTTTTCACTCCATGTTACAAGCGCTTTTTAGATCGGTCTCAGGGACCCCGGAACAGGACGGATCTAAACAATTAGCAGTGAGATTATCACTGCGGGCTATGAGGAACACGCAGCGGCGTTCACATGAGAGAGCGCCGCTGCGTGTTTCCATAGTGCAGCTCGGGTCCGTCTTTGAAAGAATTGCATGTCAATTCTAAGTGTCATTAACACTATTTATCACATAGCCATCTAGGTCACTTTATTTTATGCCCTAACTAAAGATGGAAATAAAGGATTCTCATAACTCTCTATAGTCCCAGCAACAGGTGGAATGTGCACCTGCATAACAATCACAAAGTATCTATATCAGGCAGAAGTTTATATATTGTATACTCTCATGCGCTTGCACCTTCCACCTGTTGTTAAGAGCACCTGCACATAGGGTATGTTCACACGATGTACTGCGGCGCGTACAGTACGTGCCGCAGTACATCATGTGTTTCAGAAGCTCGTGCTAACACGCGCGTACCCCCGCCGGTCCCATAGACATGCATTACTCGCGGCGCGTATTCACCGCGAATAATTGACATGTCACTTATCTCCCCGCGCGTACAATACGATCGTATTGTACGAGCAGGGAGAGGAGGCGTAATCCCTAGTTGTCTATGAGAGTTATGGATTACCGTAATGATTGGGGCGCATTTCCCCGCGTATTAAGCGCAATACGGCGCGAAATGCGCCCCAAAATAAGCCTTAAGAGAATTCTTTCTTTCCACTGACTGTCATCCTCCCTGGGTGCATATTGTGCACTGAGGGAAAGAGCAGGTAATGAGGGCTATGAATTACCGTATTCTTGGTTGTACTTTGGGCGTATGGAAGCACAACTAAGCGCTGAAGTATGGACCGAGAATACGTCGTCTGAACATACCCTTAAAGTCGTCGGGCGGTCAGCAAGTAGTTAAAGAAAATTAAGCAGATAAGTAATATAGATAAAGCAAGTCCTTACATGTGAAAGCCTGAAAGAGCTCCTGTAAACTGGAAATCTCTTTCTACAGTGGTGGCTAAAAGTATTGGCACCCCTGCAATTCTGACAGATAATACTCAATTTCTTCCCCGAAAATGATTGAAATAAAAATTCTTGGTATTAATAAATTTTTTTTATTTTGTTAAAATTTAAAAAAAAAACCAAAAGAAATGAATCAAAAATCAAATCATTGATCTTTTTCACCCAAAACCCCCAAAAAAGGGGCCCGGGGACAAAGTATTTCCACCCCGCCTAATACTTGGTACACAACCTTTGGGAAAAAAAACTGCAAAAAACCCCTTGGAAACCACAATGTTTTTCTTACAAGCCTGCTGGAATTTTAGCCCATTCTTTTTTGGGCAAAACTGTTTCAGTCCCTGAATTGAAGGGCCTTCCCCAAAAACTGCCTTTTTGGGATCTTCCACAGTTTTCTGGGGGATTCAGGTCTGGACTCATTGCTGCCATTTAAAAAAAAGTCCCGGTTTTTCTCTAAAACCCTTTTTTCCGTCTTTTGAGTGTGTTTTGGGTCTTTGCCCGGGGCTGGAACCCCCATGACCTCTGGGGGAGACCCAGTTTCTCACCTGGCCCACATTAGCTGAAAAATTTGTTGGTAGTCTTCAGACTTCATAATGCCAGACACGGCAAGCAACCAGTGCCAGAGGCAGCAAAGAAACCCCCCAAAACATAGGAACCCCCGCATGTTTGACTGTGGGCCCTTGTTCTTTTCTTTGAATGCCTTTTCCCAAAAAATTTTTAGGCTTTCTCGGTAATTTTTTGGCAAACTCCAGCCTATCTTTTTAGGGTCTGGGGGTAAGAAGTGGGGTCTTTGGGTATCCCCCCATACAGCCCCTTTTCTTCGACGCCGAGGATAGTTTGGGTTGACACTGTTGTACCCTGGGACTGCAGGGAGCTTGAACTTGTTTGGATTTAGTCGAGGTTCTTTTCCACCATCCACACAATCTGGGATTGAAATTCCCAAGTTTTTTTTTTGCGTCCAAATTAAGGAGGTTAGCCCCCAGTGCCATGGCTTTTCATCTGGGAGGTTTGCCCAATGCCATGGGCTTTACATCTGGGGGGGTTAGCCACATGCCATGGGCTTTTACTCTAGGGGGGTTAGCCACAGTGCCATGGGCTTTTCTCAGGGAGGTTTTGCCACAGTGCCATGGGGCTTTTCTCTTGGGGTTAGCCACAGTCCATGGGGTTTACTCTAGGGGGTTCCCTGCCTGGCTTTACGTCAGGGAGGTTTGCCACAGGCCCCTGGGCTTTTTCGTCTAGGGGGTTAGCCACAGTGCATGGGGTTTACTCTAGGGGGGTTAGGCCCCAGTGCCATGGGGTTTACTCTAGGGGGTTAGCCACAGTGCCATGGGGGTTTAATTTTGGGAGTTAGCCACCAGTGCCAGGGGGCTTTACACTTTTGATGACACTGGCACGGTAGACACAGGAACATTCAGGTCTTTGGGGGATGGACTTGTAGCCTGGATTGCTCAGGCTTCCTCACAATTTGGATTTTAAAGTCCCCAGACATTCTTTGGTCTTTTTTCTTTTCTCCATGCTCAATTGGTCACACAAGGACACAGGACAGAGGTTGAGTCAATTTAATCCATAACTGGGGTGCAAGTTGATTTAGTTATTGCCAACACCTGTTAGGTGCCACAGGTAAGTTACAGGTGCGTTAAATTTTAAAAAATTAGAGAAGCATCCATGATTTTTCAAACAGTGCCAAACTTTTTCCACCCCCCTTTTTTTTGGGAATATATCCAAAATTTGCCTTTATGACAATTTTTTTGGGTTTTCCCTTAAGACAAATTTAAATGAAAATAAAAACCAAAGAAATTTTTGATTCAATCATTTTCAGGGAAGAAACCGAGTATTATCTACAGAATTGCGGGGTGCCAATACTTTTTGGGCCCCCCGTATATTGAGTACAGGAGCTTTTTTTGTTTCATATCTTTTACACAAGTACCAGGGAAAAAAAAAATGGGGCCCTACCTGGGCCCAAAGAGCGCTCATCCTAGCAAGTAAGAGCAGTACAGTACATGTAGTACCGCACTGTACTGAAGAGAGGAACAATAAGACCACCACTTACTGTCTCTCTGAAGCTGGGGGCATATAGCGGCGCATATAGTAAGTGCTGTTATACGCCCTGTATAAGCTGGTAAAGGGGAAAAAAGGGCGTGACTGTTTTTATTTTTTTTTTTTTTGCATCTTTGTTTTTTCCTTTTTTTTTTTTTTCTTTTTTTAAAAAAAAATTTTACACTTTTTTTTTACTTTTCCCCATGGGGGATTTATAACAGCAATCTTCAGATTTTGGAGGTTGCTGTTAGAAGGCAGGCCAGTACATGGCATTGTTGCTATGCACTGGTCGCCATGAAAACTGTCAGTCACGATGCCC
This sequence comes from Phyllomedusa bahiana, assembly GCA_025379985.1. Classification (NCBI taxonomy): domain Eukaryota; kingdom Metazoa; phylum Chordata; class Amphibia; order Anura; family Hylidae; genus Phyllomedusa; species Phyllomedusa bahiana. The sequence goes on from JAODAL010026836.1 coordinate 51,501, forward strand.
ACAATGCATTGTGGGCATCGTGACGTCACAGACGACCCTGGGAAGTGATCTTCAGTTCCCGCAGCCAGCTGGTAGGAGATCGCTGCCACACTAACGTCCAGCAGCGCGACTTAAGCAGACAGAAGGGGCTCCCTCCTCCTGCCTGCAACTTAGCTCCGACGATCTTAATTGATCGTCGGAGTTAAGACGTTAAACACTCGCGGCCGGAGCTCACTCCGGCCGGGGTTGATGTGGCGTGAAGCCAGCGGTAATTTACCGCTGGTCCCATGTCGCGATCGCACGCGGCTCCCCCGCAAGCCCGCACGATCGCCAGGACGTATGCATACGTCCATTTGCGGGAAGTTACTTCCCGCTAGGGCGTATGCATACGTCCCAGTCACTGAAAAGAATCCTAAACAAATCCAAACTCTAAAATATAACTTTTAATATATACCCATAAAAATACGATTACGTATCTCAATTTTTATATATATACAAATACACACTGTCCCTATCTATTTTCCCTACACTTCTCCTCAAATATACCAAGAAATCGTCCCGATAAGGACGGCCTAGTCTTTGTAAGCTCACCCTATTAAATCACTTTGTGTCCCTATCAACCACCAGAAACATTAACATATATATATTTCTGTACAATGTTTAAAGATACATCAGTTCAAAATCCAAACACAGTCATCGCTATTCCTGTAAGTCCCAAATAAAGTACTCAAAGGCTCACAGCCCCACTGATATGAACACTGCAATTTTTCTCTTCAATTATAGGGTAAATTGTCCATATATATCGTCCGTGTAGGGAACAAAAGATACATTAATCCAACACCCATCTCAATATACATCAAACCTTATCTTCGACGCGTTTCCCCCCTCCATATTGTGGGGTTCATCAGGAGGATCTCCTAGGGGATGTCACACTGACTCAAGATAATAGTCTCCTCGATATGCTGACGTCCAATGTCGGGAAGGGGTTAAAAAGCTTAGGAAGCCTTTGCAGGTGTTTTGGGTTGATTATTCTAATTTTCTGAGATAATGACTTTTGGGTTTTCCTTGGCTGTAAGCCACAATCCGCAAGATTAACAGAAATAAGCACTTGAAAAGCTTTACTTTTCTTTATGTTGGGTGACATTTTTAGGGGTTTAGAACCAATTACCAGTTACCCATAGAGTTATAGTTTCCATATACAATGCTCATCTCAGAACCAATTAATATTGTAAGTTGAGGGACTACTATTCCCCTGTTGTATAGAATAACGCGGCATGTATTAAAATCCTAGGTAAAGTATATCCAGAATACCTTTACTTCACACAATATTGGTGAAACTAGCAAATTTTTTATTTCTTCTTTGGGTGTAAATGGAGAAGCAACGTTACGGTTCTTGTAACCATTATTTCTTTTCTTTCTAGCGGCCATGCAGTGGGTCAGCCGCCAGTGCAACATCTCAGTACCCAGGTATCATAGAATCCCATGAAGAGTACCATTTTGTAGAGCGTCTCATACCACCCACCCAGGTGCCCAAACCTCCAAAGCATACAGGAGTAACGCCCTCCGGATGGATCCCCCCTAAAGGTTTGTATACAGCACAGAGATGAGTGTACATTATTGTTGCATCATGGTCCTAGACAGCTGCTATGGGAAGGGTAACGGTGTCTCTTCTGTCAAACGTTCCCCTTGAGCTATATCCAAGAATCCCTAAAATAGCGTCTGTGTGTTTCTCTTCTGGAGTCAGTGCCGCTCATGTTAGGCTCAATTTACACAGCATTTTTTATGCATATTTCTCAGCAGTATTTGTAAGCCAAAGCCATGTAAGTCCAAAAGACAGAAGAGGTACAAGCATTTCCATTAGACTTTTCTGTCTGTAGATTTCATTCCTAGGTTCGGCTTATAAATACTGATGCAAATATGTGTTAAAAACCGTGGGCTTCATGTAGACTACTCACAAAAAATTAGGGATATTTGGTTTTTGGTTGAAATTTCAGAATGAACATAAAATTTGAATTAAACTTTTTTTAAATGAAGTAAATGACACAATCTCTCTTTAGAATGCACATGTTCAATGTTTCAGTACTATTTGCACAACTTGCTGATGTCTAACAAGGAGCTTAATGGCAAAATTCACAACAGGTGTTTCATCCCTGAACCACCCAATAAATATAGGGGATCAATTTGAATTGGGATTTAACCCCTTTCGACATTGGATGTAAGCTTACGTCCAAGTCGGGTAGGGGTTCCTGCAAATGGAAATAAACTTACATCCTGAGTATCGTGCAAACCCTAAAATAGAGTTCGCACGATCGCTACTCCATTGGGGGGCCGATTAACCACTTAGTCGCCGCAGTCAAATGCGGCCGCAGCATCTAAGGGAAAGACAGAGGAAGCGGACTCTTATCTATCCCCATTTGCACTGCCGCAATCTAATCGTGGCTGCCGATGGCCTCCCAGACAGGCTGGGAGCCTAACATCACTATACCTGGCCGTGCAATGTGGACATGGCCAGGCTCAGTGATTGACAGTTGCCATGGAGAGCAGTACACAGCAGTAATGCTTTGTAATGGACTCCATTGTAATAGTGATCACTGTTACAAGTCTCCTATGGGGACAAGTTTTTTTTTTTTTAAAAAAAGGGAAAAAAAGGAAAACCCAAAAATAAAATTAAAGAATTGTACACCGCCCTTTACAAACGCCGATTGCCCCCCCCCCCCCAAATAAAAAATGAATAAAGTACACACATTTGGTATTGCTTCGTGAAAATAACGACCTGCCCTATAAATATGTCATGTTAATTAATCCCGCATGGTGAACAGCGTAAAAGAAAGTCACAGAAATATGATTTTAGTTTATCCCGCAGCACATTAAATGGAATAAAAAGCGATAAAAAAATCATATAAATGCCAAAGTGGCACCAATGAAAACATCAGTTCTTCCTGCAAAAAAAAAGCCCTTACACAGCTTTGTATATGGAAAAATAAAAAAGTTATGGCTCTCAGACTATGGTGATACAAAAGCGTGTTTTCCTTTTTAAATAAGATTGTTTTTACTGTGTAAAAGCAGTAAAACATAAAAAATTATAGAAATTTTGTATCGCTGTAATAGTATCGACCTGCTGAGTACAGTTAACATGTCATTTATACCACATGGTGACCGCTGTAAAAAATAAAAAAAACACTACCAAGATTGCTATATTTTGTTCAAAATGCCTCACAAACACCTTGGTAAAAAGCGATCAAAGCGTTATATGAACCCCATAATGAAAACATGAACTCATCCTGCAAAAAAACCGGCCATTAATCAGCTCCACTGACAGGAAAATATAAAAGTTATGGCTATGAGGCTATGACGACATAAAAACACAATTTTTTATAAACTCATTTCTATTGTGTAACAGTAAGAAAACAAACTATATAAAATTTATATCGTAATTTCATCAACCCGCATAGTAAAGTTATCCTGTCATTTTTACCGCATGGCGAATGCTGTAAAAATAAAGCCCAAAAAACAATGGCGGAACTGCATTCCCCTTCCCCCAATTTACATGGCCCAATGCTAAATAAAACTATGGAACTCCTGTGTGCCTAAAATGCACAACAGACCCCTAGATGAGATCCATGAGGCGTGCTGAATCCAAAATGGGGCGACTTCTGGAAGGTTTCACCTGGTCTGGTACTTTGGGGGCTTTGCAAGTGCGTCATGGCATTCATGAAAATCTGCCTTCCAAAAGCCAAATAGCGCTCCTTCTCTTGAACACCCTGCCACGCGCCCAAGCAGCAGTTTACGCCCACATATAGGGTATTACTGAACTTGGGAGAAATTGTGTAACAAATTTTGGGGGTCTTTTTTTCCAGGATTCCTTGTAAATGAAACCTTTTCAACTAAAATTCCAAATTGTTGGCAAAAAATAAATTTTTCATTTTCACAGCCTAACGCTAAAAAAATTTGTGACACACCTGTGGGGTTGATATACTCACTACATCCCTGGATATATTCCTTAAGGGGTGTAGTTTCCAATATGGGGTATTTTTTGGGGAGTTTATTAAGTTTTAGCGCCTTAGGGTGTCCGCAAACCTGAAATGGCGCCTAAAGAAAATCGTAATGAGAATGAGACCCCAGAGTCCAGTAGGTGCGCCTCCTATTCTGGGGTTTGTGGTTGATCCAAATAGCGTACTGGGGCCACAAATGAGAGATCCTTAAAAACGTCAGAATTGGGGGAATCGATATTAAGTTGCATTTATCTGATCTCATCTACCGTGTTCCAGTGAATAATGGATAGAAATTGAAAATCTGCAAAAAAAAAAAAAAAAGTGAAATTTCACTTCCACTTTGTTTTAATTTCTGTGAAACACCTAATGGGTAAATAAACTTCCTAAATGCTGTTTTGAAAATTTTTTTTTTTTTTTTTTTAAACTTGTTTTTATTACGAGCCTTCATATAGAATAAAACATAAGGAAAGTAAAATAAAATACAAATTTCACCAACAACCCCTGACGCAGGCAGGGAATTGGCTGTGAAAAACTTCAAAATTTTT
>JAODAL010026837.1:0-56013 GCA_025379985.1 Phyllomedusa bahiana
ACACTTCAAAAAAAAACCCCCCATGATGTCTGCTATTCCTTTAGCTGAAATTCGTCGATTCTCCAGTATGAGGTTGTGCACAGCATCGACGATTTCCAGAACAATAACCAGTCTTGGTCATCAGGGATGTTCATCATAATTGGTGCTGAAGTGGCCCATTTTAAATTTGGCAACCCAGTTCTTAACTGTAGAATATGAAGGGCATTGATCCCCCAATGTCTGCGACATATCACCATGAATATACTTTGCGGACTTTCCTTGCAGAAACAAGAATTTTATCATTCCTTTGCTCTCATATGCTGTGAATATCGCCTTAGTCTCCGCCATTTTGTTTTCCCACATGCCTAGATCACTGTTGCCATAAGCTACAAACACAAAATTTTTAAAACATATATTAGACACATAAGGCTTTCATGTGATGTAACATTTATTACCATAGAAACAAAAAAAGAACACAAAGCCAAAGACTTCTCAGCAGCCCCTCGTATACCTGCTTTTACTCGCAAGTGAAGTTAAAATTACTGTTTATTTCGCCATATTAAAAATTCAAATGTTTTGGAACAAACATCACATATATAACGCACATGTCACGGGTTTGGTGGATTCGCTGGACCAACGCAAGCGATGATAGCTAAGCCACGCCAGGGAACGGAGTCTAAGTAGCCCCCGGTTTTCACCAGAGCCCGTCGCAAAGCGGGATGGACTTGCTGCGGCGTGAGGCTACCAGGTCGTTACCCCTGATGTGACTGGCTTGCGATGGCGGCCGGGGTACAGCGTGGTACAGAATCGTGATCCAGAGACGTAGTCGGGGACAGGCAGAAGGTCAGGGCAGGCGGCAGAGGTTCGTGGTCAGAGACAGGCAGATGGTCAGGGCAGGCGGCAAACAGGCAAGGTCAGGAAACGTAAGCAGGCGGACTGGTACACAGGTAATCAGGACGGAACAGCAATACACTCTAGAAGCAAGGTAAGCACACCAACAAACTGGAAGAGAGTGCTGGGGGCATATACCTTATATAGATGTAGCGGCCGTCAATAATCAATTAACGACGCGCTGGCCCTTTAAATCCAGTCCAGCCGTCGCGCGCGCGCCTTAAGCAACAGGCACGCACACGGCGGTTTTCAGAGCCGGAGACAGGAGCGGGAACTGGTAAGTACGGGGTTTCCTGCCCAGAGGCAGAAGGACCATGGCTGCGGGCAGCCGCGGCACCCGCGCCGGACCCCATAAGCGCCGGGGGGACGGCCGTGGTGAGCCGCGGCGCAGAGAGCCGTGACAGTACCCCCCCCTCTTAGCCCTCCCCCTCTTCCTTTGGAATTTAGAGAGGAGATCAGGGGACAGGTTGGCCTCAGGTTCCCATGAACGCTCCTCCGGACCGAAGCCCTTCCAGTCAATAAGGAAGAACCGCTTCCCCCTCACCGTCTTCTCCGTCAGCACCTCCTTGACCTCAAAGATGTTATCCATATTAGCAACAGGAGAAGGCGAGACAGATCTACGGGAGAAGCGGTTCAGCACCACCGGCTTGAGGAGGGACACGTGAAACGCGTTCGGGATACGTAGAGTCGGGGGCAAGCGGAGCTTATAGGAGACTGGGTTCAGACGCCGAAGTACCACAAAAGGGCCCAAGTATTTGGGACCCAACTTGTAAATAGGCACCTTAAAGCGGATGTACTTCGCGGATAACCAAACCCTGTCGCCTGGCTCAAATAGGGGCGGGGGCCTACGGTACCTGTCAGCCTGACGCTTGGTGCGGGCAGAAGCTCGTAGCAGGGCCTGTCGTGTGAGCCGCCAGAGAGCCTTGATGTCCCTTACTTGGGCATCCACAGCAGGGACAAGAGACGAGGTAGCTAGAGGGAGAGGTGGGCGGGGATGTAACCCAAAAACGACAAAAAAGGGGGAGGCCCCAGTGGATTCCGAATCTAAAGAGTTATAAGAAAACTCTGCCCAGGGGAGAAGATCGGACCAGTTATCCTGACGAGCGGACACAAAGTGCCGCAAGTAGGTGCCCAACAACGGGTTAACCCGCTCTACCTGCACGTTAGGTTGAGGGAGGTATGCATATGAAAAATCCAGCTGAATCTGCAACTGACAGCACAAAGCCCGCCAAAATTTGGCAATAAACTGGACTCCCCTGTCAGAGACAATATGCAATAGGCGACTGTGCAAACGGAAAACATGATGGAAAAAATGTCGGGCCAGCTGGGGGGCAGAGGGTAACCCAGGCAGTGGGATAAAGTGAGCCATTTTGGAGAAACGATCGGTCACCACCCAGATGACCGTGTTTCCAGATGAGGGCGGGAGATCTGTGACAAAGTCCATGGCGACATGGGTCCAGGGTTTTTCCGGCACAGGGAGAGGCAGCAGGAGGCCCGCGGGTTTGAGGCGAGGAACCTTATTTCGGGCACAGGAGGAGCAGGCCAGCACAAAGTCCCTGACATCTTGAGCAAGGGTGGGCCACCAGTAATATCGGGAAACCAGCTGAAGAGACTTATGGACTCCTGGATGCCCAGCAGTTCGGGAAGAATGTCCCCACCTCAGGATTCTGGGCCGCAAGGCAGGGCGGACAAAGGTCTTCCCCGGAGGTAGATGTTTAAGACCCACGGGGGCCGCCATGAGGAGACGTTCTGGAGGAATTATGTGTTGCAACGGCGGTTCTGAGCCCACAGTATCCGAGGATCTAGAAAGGGCATCCGCCCTGACGTTCTTCTCAGCTGGCCGAAAGTGCAGGAAAAAGTTAAAGCGGGCGAAGAAGAGGGTCCACCTGGCTTGACGAGGATTTAGTCTCTGCGCGGACTGTAGATAAAGGAGATTTTGATGATCCGTGAAGATTTCGAAGGGATGGCGAGCCCCCTCCAGCAAGTGCCCCATTCTTCTAGAGCCAACTTTATGGCAAGTAATTCACGGTCTCCAATAGAATAGTTTCGCTCGGCTGGAGTGAAGGTCTTAGAAAAAAAACCACAGGTGCGCAGTTTTCCAGCGGCAGACTTCTGTAAGAGGATGGCTCCAGCCCCCACTGAGGAAGCGTCCACTTCAAGGACGAACGGACGCTGCGGGTCCGGGCGAGACAGGACAGGAGCCGAAGCAAATGCAGATTTGAGGTGCTCAAAGGCTTCTTGAGCTTCTGGAGGCCAGGATTTGTGGTTGGCATTTTTCTTCGTCGGGGCCATGAGCGTGGAGAAGTGCGAGATAAATTGCCTGTAGTAATTTGCAAAGCCCAGAAATCGTTGGATAGCCCGAAGGCCCACAGGTCGAGGCCACTGTACAACTGCAGACAGCTTAGAGGGATCCATCTGGAGACCGTTATCCGTGACGATGTACCCCAGAAAGGGCAACGAGGTGCGTTCGAATAGACATTTTTCCAATTTGGCATACAACTGATGATCTCGGAGACGTTTGAGCACCAGGCGGACATGGTGGCGGTGAGTCTTGAGATCCGGAGAGAAGATCAGGATGTCATCCAAGTAAACAATGACACAAACATAAAGGAGGTCGCTGAAAATCTCGTTGACAAAATTCTGGAAAACTGCCGGGGCGTTGCAAAGGCCAAAGGGCATGACCAGATATTCAAAATGCCCATTTCTGGTGTTTAAAGCCGTTTTCCACTCGTCGCCTTTACAGATACGGATCAGGTTGTACGCTCCCCGTAGGTCCAACTTGGAAAAAAATTTTGTGCCACGCAAGCGATCGAATGGCTCCAAGATCAGAGGCAGGGGGTATCGATTTTTGATAGTAATTTTGTTAAGCCCCCGATAATCGATACAGGGTCGTAGAGTTCCATTCTTCTTTTCGACGAAAAAGAAACCAGCCCCCGCAGTTGAAGAAGACTTGCGTATGAAGCCCTTACGGAGGTTCTCCTGAATATACTCGGTCATAGCTTTAGTCTCCGGGACGGAAAGAGGATAGACTCTGCCTCGGGGAGGAGTACTACCGGGTTGCAGGTCAATAGGACAATCAAAAGGCCGGTGCTGGGGCAGCGTTTAGGCCTGTCTTTCAGAAAACACATCGGTAAAGTCTTGGTACGGAGTGGGCAGACCCGACAGAGGTTTTGAAGAATTTACTGGAGCGGGCCGAAGGGCAGGACGGAGAAGCGGAAGGCAACGCGAGTGGCACGCAGGGCCCCAACGGATAATTTCGCCCGTGTTCCAGTCCAAGGTCGGAGCATGCTCTTGCAACCATGGAAGGCCCAGGAGAATCTCGGAAGAGGAACGAGGCAGGACCAGCAGCTTCAGAGTTTCCTTGTGTAGAGCGCCTATCTGTAGACAGAGGGGCGCCATGCAGAACCGAATAACATCCTTTAGGCATTCGCCACTAACGGAGGAGACATAAATGGGATTCTGCAAAGGGGTCACCGGGAGACGAAACTTGGAGACCAGAGCCTGGCTGACAAAGTTCCCAGCGGACCCCGAATCAAGGAAGGCGGTGGCTTGGAAGGTGCTGTCCGGTGAAGTTCCACAGATTACGGGAATGGTCAGATGGAGAGATGCTGCACAGACGCCTAGGGACGCCTCCCCTGCGAACCCTAATGTGCGCGAGTTTCCCGGACGCACCGGACAGTCCCCAATGAAGTGGCCAGAACCGCCACAGTAGAAGCAGAACTGTCTTAGGCAACGCTGCAAGTATTCTTCCTGGGACAAGTGGGCTCTCTCGATACGTACGGATTCATCCTCCGGAACCTTTGGCAGAGGTAGCCGGCGTGGACGGGCGACCTCCCGTTGAAGACGGAGCTCTTGTTGTCTCTCCGCAAACCGAATGTCTATTCGGGAAGCCAACTGAATCAGTTCATCCAGCGTGGACGGCAGGTCCCGACCAGCGAGCTCATCCTTAATATGGCCCGAGAGACCTTGCCAGAAGGTTGCCACCAAGGCCTCATTATTCCACTTCAGTTCAGAGGTAAGGGTGTGGAACTGCACGTAGTGACCCACTGTGGAGTCGCCCCGACAGAGACGGAGCAAAGCCGCCGCCGCGGAGGAGGTGCGGCCAGGTTCCTCGAAGACATTGCGGAACCCCTGGAGAAAGGCTTGTGGATTTGCCGTCTGCGGATCTCCTCGGTCCCATAGCGGGGTGGCCCAAGCCAAGGCTTCCCCCAACAAGAGGCTAATAACTAAAGCCACCTTAGCCCGCTCGGTGGGGAAATGGTGACCCAAAATCTCCAGGTGGATGGAGCATAGACAGATGAAGCCACGGCATTTCCTGGGATCTCCATCATAGCGTGACGGAAGCGGCAGTTGCAGAGAAGGTCCTGGTACGGGTGCAACTGGTGCTGGCGAGGCGGCGGCCGCCGCAGGCGGCGGTAGACGGGCAGCAAGGTTCTGCATCATGGCTGCTAGCTGGTCAATACGCTGGCACTGCTGGGCGACAGCCGTCGAGACGTCCCGGAGAACGGGCAAGGGTACCCTGGCGGAATCCACGGCCAATTTGTACTGTAACAGGTTTGGTGGATTTGCTGGACCAACGCAAGCGATGATAGCTAAGCCACGCCAGGGAACGGAGTTAAGTAGCCCCTGTTTTTCACCAGAGCCCGCCGGAAAGCGGGATGCACTTGCTGCGGCGTGAGGCTACCAGGTCATTACCCCTGACGTGACTGGCTTGCGATGGCGGCCGGGGTACAGCGTGGTACAGAATCGTGATCCAGAGACGTAGTCGGGGACAGGCAGAAGGTCAGGGCAGGCGGCAGAGGTTCGTGGTCAGAGACAGGCAGACGGTCAGGGCAGGCGGCAAACAGGCAAGGTCAGGAAACGTAAGCAGGCGGACTGGTACACGGGTAATCAGGACGGAACAGCAATACACTCTAGAAGCAAGGTAAGCACAAGGTAAGTGCTGGGGGCGTATACATTATATAGAAACAGCGGCCGTCAATAATCAATTAACGACGCGCTGGCCCTTTAAATCCAGTCCAGCCGTCGCGCGCGCGCCTTAAGCAACGGGCACGCGCACGGCGGTTGTCAGAGCCGGAGACAGGAGCGGGGACTGGTAAGTACGGGGTTTCCTGCCCAGAGGCAGAAGGACCACGGCTGCGGGCAGCCGCGGCACCCGTGCCGGACCCGAAAAGCCCGGGGGACGGCTCGGCAGCCGCGCCCCCCGAGCCCCTTGACAGCACACATTACTCCTGGTGACGGTTTCAAATTTCCTCTGAATCTCAACCGTAGCTTGAGGAAAAGACAAATTGCACAACAATTTAAAAAATCTGTATTTATTCCCAATCAGGTCGACCCATAGGGAAAACCTCGCAGCTTTTAACTCAGGTAAATAATTAACAAACTGGCATAATTAGATATGTTATATTAATATTAGCAAGATATCCTGCCTAGTATTAAGACCCTCCGGTATTCTAGTGTTGAGATTGAAGATCCATTTTGTTTCTCTACTTATTAATTTCTTACGTAGATCTCCACCTCTTTCTGATTTTACTACTTTCTCGATTCCAATGAAAGAAAAACTATTGACATTACCCGCATTTTGGGTTTGGGAAATGCGGTAAACACTGCGATTTAAAAAAAATCTGCCAAAGGGGGGCGTCGGAGTTTCCCCTGATTTGAATTTTTAGAGGCCCTGTGGTACAACCCATGTATTGGATTTTGCAAATTTGGCAGGTAATTAAATAAATGACATATTTGCTGTTGGAGCTGATATAACTGTAAATGGCATATGATTTGTCAGTCCATATGATAAAACTAGTATGTTTTTGGGCGTATTTCCCCCCGCGTACAGTTTTTTGGGGCGTACTAAAAACCCTGTAGTGTTCAGACACAAATTATGTTTATCTGTGCAAGACTCGGGGAAAGAATTGAATCGAGGGTGGGTGCTCTCCTGGGTACAAATTTTAGATTGTAACAGGTTTAGAAGTTCTTTAGATACATAAAGCAAAGGGAGATGTTTTTGATGATTTTAATTATATGTGTAAATTGTACACTATATGTAGTAGAAAAGGTATTGCTTTATTTTTAGGAATTAAGGGCGAAATGTATGATCAGGCTTTTCGCCTGTTTTTTTGAGTAACCGAAAACCCCGGCCCGAACCCCCCTGTCAGACGCAGGGATGCAGTGTTGGGCCGCAGTGTTCCCACTTTCGCGCCCCCCGCATGAAGGTACTGTAATGGGGGGGTGTGGGCGTGGTGTAGGCGCTCCGGGGGGGACGTGGCGCGCTCGAAAACCCCCGAGGCATGTACGTCGTGAGTGGGCAAAGGGGCGCATTGCAGCCCCCGGCAGTCCGACATCAGACCTGGTTTTTTTTGGGTCAAAATGCTCCGCGGAGGGAATGAAGCAGAACGTAACTGAGAGGAAACATATAGAAGATCGCAAAGAAATCCGGGTCCTCCGGCGATAGAGTATGTTTCCCAAAAAAAATCCCCTTTTTTAAAAAAGGGGGGAAAACATTCTCAAAAAAGAGCTCAAAACCCTAAAAAATAAAAACTCATAAAAAAAAATCATTTTCCAAAAATGTAAAACGTCGAAAATATCAAGAATTAGGATTTTGGAAAAAATCCCGGGAAATCAGAAATTAAAATTTCTGAAAAGCTATTTTCTTGGGTCGGCAAAAACCCCGGCCAAAACAGAATAGGAGCACAGTGAACCAAAAAAAACCTATGAGAACTATTACCAATCAAATAAAAGGGCGGGACGTTCAAAATACAGAAAAAAATGCAAAAAAGAGTGTTTGGCTGAGCTAGTGGAGCTTGACTATCTGGCCCAATCAAAAAGGGAGCGACAGGACCCATTATACCCTAGGGAGAAGTTTGAACCAATAAAATCAAAGGGGGGGACGTTCAAAATACAGTAAAAATTGCAGAAAAGAGTGTTGGCGAGCTAGCGTGGTTGGGGCTACCCCACCCAATCAGAGCGCGAGTACTTTCCCATTGAGTCTATGGGAATGGGCGCATAAAATCTCGGCGCTCGCCCCGTGCGACTGGATATGAATAAAAAAAAAATTTTTTTTTAGTTTTAAAATATCTTAAAAAAAGAGTCAAACCTTCTAAAAAATAAATCAATTAAACCCCGAACAAGCTTTTTTCGCAGAGGCCGGCGCACAAAAGGGAATTGGGATATAGAGAATTCCCGGGGAAACAGAATTTCAAATTTGTAAGCGCTTCTCATTGGTGGGCAGTGCACCCAATCAGATAGGCGACAAAGCCCCCTTATATCTATGGAGAATTTTTTAAAATCAAAATCAAAGGCAGGACAGTTCAAAATACAGTAAAAATGCAGAAAAGGCTGATGGCTGGCTAGGGGGGGCTTGGGCTATCCCAGCCAATCAAGCGCGAGTACTTCTCCCATTGTAGTCTAGGGAGATGGGCGAATGCAATCTGGGCGCTAGGCCGTGGGGGCATGGAGTATGAATTAAAAAATCCTTTTAAAATGTAAATCATTACAGATAAAGGCTAAAACCTTCTATAAAAATAAAGCAGTTAAATCCTAACAACGCGTTTGCGCCGAGACCCCGGGGCTACATAAGGAATTGCAAAAAGAGAATTGCCCCGGGGAAAAACGTAATTCTAATTGTTTAAACTATTCTGATTTGGTCCATAAACCCCCCAATCAGAATAGGAGCGACGTGGCCCATTCTAACCTATGGAGGAGAAATTTACCCAAACAAATAGGGAAAACAGGGACCCATTTCCTAGGAGAAATATTGACCAAACATATCAAAGGGGGGACAGTTCAAAAAACGCAAAAAAGGGAGAAAAGAGTGATTGGTTTAAGCGGCGGGGGCGTCCAGTTTAACCCAAACAGAGCGCGAGCTACTTTCTCATAGAGTTCTGTGGGAAAAAAAAATAGGCGAGCTCTGTTTGTGATTGGTGAGTTAAAAGAGGGGCGGTTATTTTTACCAATGGGGGGCGAGCGACCTTATGGGTTTTTAATGCAATCGAAATAAAATGACAGGCAAAATCAAATGATAAGCTACGGGAAATTGTCCCATTTTTATATAAAAAAAATAAAAATTGGGGGTAAAGAAAAAAAAATTTCACAATCAAATCATTTTATTTCTTTTTTTCGTTGCACCCATACTATTGATCCTTGTAAAGAAAAATAAAGAAAAATTAAAATTGATTTTTTTGAATTTAAAATTTTTTTTTTTTAATTCCCCCCTATTTTTATTCATTTTATATAAATCGGGGCAAATTCGGGAGTTTTCATTTATTTCGGGCCCTGTACATTTTTATTTTGATTTCATTAGAAAACCCTAGGACGTCGCTCGCTTCCCATTGGTCCAAAAAACCCCCCCTCTTTAATTTAGTCCAAACAAGAAATTAAAATGCCCCTTTTCCCTTCACCCTGGTTTTTTTTGTTGGGCTTGCTTTTCCCTTTCGTATCTTTGTATTTAGCTGTGCTTGCTTGCTCGTGTTGCCCTTTTTTCGTCGGAGAGCGCCAGTCCGTCCCTTTTTTTAAATCAAAAAAATTTACCAAGGAAATTCCAGCGGACCAAAGGTACTTCACGAACTTTTTATTTCATTTCATTTTTCCACAAGATACGTTAAAAACGCCGAGCGTTTTTGGGACCCCAGGACCTTTTTTCAAAGGCATTAAAATTCGAAAATTTTTATTCGTGGAAACCTTTGGTCCGGGGAATTTCCTTGGTGCTTTTTAACTTGCCAATCACAAAACAATCGCCTGCATTTCTTTTCCCCCGAACTCATGAGAAAGTAGCTCGCGTTGATTTGGGTTTAAATGGACGGCCCCCCCCCGCTTTCAACCAATCAGCTCTTTTTGCCTTTTTTCTGTATTTTGAACTGTCCCGCCTTTTTTAATATGTTTGGGCAATATTTTTCCCTAGGTTAAATGGGTCCCCGTCGTTCCTATTCTGATTGTCAAAATTTTCCTCCATGGGTTGAATGGGCACTTCCTCCAGAGGTTTTTATGCCCCCACAGAATAGCTTAAACAATTAGAATTACTGTATTTCCCCCAATTTTCTTATTGCAAATTTCCCTTTTGTACGCCGTCTCGCGACAAAGCGTTTTTTAGGGTTTTAACTGCTTTATTTTTATGAAGGTTTTTTGCGCTTTTTCTTTAATGATTTACATTTAAAAAAAGGGTTTTTTAATTCATACTCCGTGCGCCGGGGCTGAGGCGGAGGTTGAGCGCCCATCCTCCATAAATACAAAGGAGAAAGTTACCTCGATTTTGGGTGGGATACCAAGCCCCTTCTAGGGGTTAAAAAACGCTCTTTCTGCATTTTTACTGTTTTTGAACTGTCCCCCCTTTTATTTTTTATTTTTTCAAATTCTCCATAAAGGGATAATGGGCCCCCGTCGCTCCCAATCTGATTGGTCGGGATGTAAGCCCCAAGCTCAGCCCAAAACCTCTTTTCTGCATTTTTTACTGTTTTTTGAACTGTCCCCCTTTGATTTGTTTGGTAAATTAGTTCCCCTAGGTTTAAGGGTTTTCACTGTCGCTCCTATTTTTGTTTGGGCCCGGTTTTTCTGCCGCCCAATCGGGAAATAGCGTTCAGAATTTGAATTTAAATTTTTCCGGGGAATTTCCAATATCCCAAATTTCTTAAAATTAGGTTTTTGGGGAAAGTGATTTTGTTTTCTGTATTTTTTATTTTTGAGGTTTGAGTTTTTTCTGAAAAAGGTTTTCCCCCTTTAAAAAGGCGTTTTTTGATTCATACCCCCGAAACCGGGACATGTGGAATGATTTCTCGCTTTTTTCCCAGCCTGTCTTTGCATCGGAACAGATTTTCGGGCAGCCCCTTCGCCCCCAAAGTCCCGCACTGCACCCCTTTATAGGGCGAGGGGCAGGGAATTTTTCCCCAAATGTGTGAGCGACCTCTCGGAGGGCAAATCTTAGGCGCAGCCCTGAACTGCCCTTAATCCCGAAACTGTGCCCCACAAAAATTTTGGCAGGGCCCGCGGGGAATTTCCCGCTTGTTTGGGAGGAAAACTACGTGGGCGGCGAACCCATAGGCGCAGCCCCGCATGCCCCTAATTTCCCCGCATTTGCCCCCCTCAAACATGGCGAGGCAGATTTACAGGGAAAATGTAGGGAAGCGGGGCCCCAGCCCCGGGAATTTAAAATCAGGCGCAAAATTTTCCGGAAAACTGGGGGAAAGGGCGCCCCAAAGGGGCGAGTTTTCCTAGTTTTCAATGGTTTATTTCTATTGAGTTTTTTAAAATGAGCACTCTTTTGCGGGCTCTAAAGCCACTCTTTTGATTCTAAACAATAACCAGGATAAGCTCTTGCTTTTAAATTATCACCCCTTTATGTCATGGATTGGGTTTTACGTGGGCTTTGTTTCAGGTGTGTTTAATTCTTATCATCTCCTATAAGGGATGATAAGTTACATCCAAGAAATTAATGGTTTTTGTATCAATTGAAGATTCAAATTGTAAGACTTGATATATTCGACAAACTTAGTTGGAATGGAAATTTGGGTAAACCCCCAAAAATCAGGAAAGGATTTTCTTTATATTGCCCTTTCCACCCAATGGGGAGAAATTTAAATTTCCATCGAAAAAAAAGAAACGTCTCCCCCAAAATGCCATGAAAATGTTGAGAGGGTGGGGGGAAAAAGGGGTGCCCATAAAAAAAATTTTTTGTTGAACATTAAAAAAAATGTGTTTGAGAAGATAATCCATAGCATTGAGCAAAAATGATTGTTTTTTTTAGGAAAATTTTATAAAATATTCTTAAAAAAAATTTTTAAAAAACCCAAAACGCTTGATTTGGGGATCTAGGGGAGAGAGCAAACCCTGTGCAAGAGGACAAATTTGGGGTTTTGACCCCCGCATACAGTAATGGTCAGTAATTAGATGTTTGCTGTCACATAAGTATCCAGGGATTTGAGTCACCAATGGTTGCTGTTGGTCATTGACCCACTGACCCAGGTTTTCATTCAGTGAGCCGATACCTGACACAATTGGACGAAACAAGGGATGAAAACCTCTTTTGTGTATTTTGGAAAGGAAAGCGTATTGGGAAAAATTGGTTTTTTTTATAGATAAGATTTTGAAATTTACGTGACAAAAACATTTAAAAGACCCCAACCATTCAATTATTTATTTTATTTCAACTTTAAATTTTTCTGTAGGATCCTTCTGTAGCATCAAATACACATTTTTGTTGTGT
Organism: Phyllomedusa bahiana; assembly: GCA_025379985.1. Classification (NCBI taxonomy): domain Eukaryota; kingdom Metazoa; phylum Chordata; class Amphibia; order Anura; family Hylidae; genus Phyllomedusa; species Phyllomedusa bahiana. The sequence goes on from JAODAL010026837.1 coordinate 12,059, forward strand.
AGCATGATCATGTTCTCTCAAATATATAATTCTTTATCTAGCATTACGATTACAGATGAGCGAGCACTAAAAAATTCCGAACCAAAAATTTTTTAAAATTTGGGAACCGAACGCCCAAAAGAATGCCCAAACCCCCTTAACGTCAATTTGGGGATCATGTTAGGTTAATTTTTAGACTAAAACAAGTGGGGAGTAGCCCACAAAAAACCCTTTTATAAGAGTTTAAAAAGGATACGTGGAAACTTTTTAGTGAAAAACAGATTGGCTCTAAGGGTCACAGAAAAAAAATTTTACAGGGGTAAAAATAATTAATTCCTTCAATGGCTAATGAAAAGATGGGGGACTGGTAACTTTACGAGGGCAGCGGTGCAGCTGCTACGGGGTCCCTTTTTACAAATAAAAAGACAGGTTTGGGAAAGAAAAATGGTAAGGGGAGAAGCCCCCTATCCCTTTTGAAATTGAGCCCCAAAAACATTTTCATATATGTAGTGGCAACAAGAACATCCCAACAGAGAACATGGAGGTTATATTGGGTGCAGTGGTAGCCAGGGCTGCCATCAGTCATCTGTTAACCGTTTCAGGGCTCCATGCAGCTAAATCAAATGGGGCCCCCACCCATTACTACTTCCTATTTTTTAACATATCACTGGGCCCCTTTTTGATTATGGGTCCTGACAGGAGTACTGCCCTATTGGCACCAGTGTTAGTTACCAATTGCCATTTCTTAAGTGTCAAAGCGGCTTTTGGGACACATCAGGATGCAGGGCCCCGTAGCGGCTGCTACCGCGTGCTAACAGAGCAGGATGGGCAGTACTCCTGTCATGGGCCCTAATCGAAAAGGGGCCCACAAATATGTTTAAAAAATAGGAAGTAGTAATGGGTGGGAGCCCTATTTGATTTGGCTGTATGGGGCCTAAAACGGTTAATAGATGACTTACTGCAGACTGATTGATGACTGATGTTAGTAGATGACTGATTGAATGTGTATTTCACATTGTCAAGAAGACATGCTACAGTTTACTAGTTGGTGACATTGGCAACCGGGGCAACAAAATCTTCAGAGATCCACACTTGATTAATTTTGATAAACATCAAATGATCCACATTCTTGGCGGAAAGACGGATACGTTTGTCAGTTATCACCCCGCCAGCTGTGCTGTAGGTGCGTTCTGAGATAACGCTGGCTGCCGGGCAGGCTAAAATTTGTATGGCGAGTCAAGCAAGCTCAGGCCATTCATCAATTTTGGACACCCAGAAGCTGAATGGGTCTAGATCAAGTCGAAAAACATCAGTGTTGAACTGCAGGTAGTCATGGACAATGCTCTGAAGGCGGTCTTGGTGTGTCCGAATGCTGCCCTGCCTTGCAGGCGTTGGAGAGGTGGTAAAAACCGAGTTAAAAATGTTAATCATTTTGATTCTGCCACACTGCCTGCTGCTGCAGCTACTTGCTATTCTACTGCTGTCACGTTGCTGACGTTGTTCCACCGTGACATTAGAATGTGAAGAAGACGCAATAGATGCCTCGAGTTGGTCAATGAGCACTGTCTCAAATTCCTGCATTATACTGTCAATTTTTGTAGGTGGAAGGAAAGTGCTCACTTTTGATTTGCAACGTGGATCAAGGAGGTGGCCACCCAGTAATCGCTGTTCATTTTCATTAACTTGATGTGTGGGTCATGTTGCAGGTAATGTAGCATTCATGCACTCATGTGTGAGATGCTGCCAGGATCCCCCAAGCCTTGGGGTCGAGGGGCACTAACCAGATCTTCCTCTTCTTCTTCCTCCTCCTCCTCCTGAAATCTGTGCCAACCTCTTACCATAAAGGGTAATCGGTCCCTGTGGTGTCCCCCCCTGCCTTTTTGTATAACAGAAGCCTAAAACTAAAATAGTATGGCGATGTTTTTTTATGCAATAAAGGAAGATTAATGGTGAAATTATACCACTGAGTATTGGCATATAACTGCATGCATACATATGGACTGTGGGATAAGTGGGGAGCTCTTTCCTATTACAAGACTCATATATTTGTGTGTTCACATTCTTACGGAATAGCGGTAATTCTTCGATTATTTGTCCCCCCCTGCCTCATCATCCTCCTCCACTTCTTCATCCTGACCGTCACCAGACGCCTGGCTAGCATCATACTCTCTACTCTGTGAGCTGAACTGCCGCCCTGCACCTGCCCTGGACCTCGAAACACCGCCTAAATAAGACTGATACAATTGGGAAATAGGGCCTTCTACATTTGACAGCGAGTAAGGCTCTGTGTCCGCCACATCCTCCTCCATCACTGCCGGGACCTGCTGCCGCAGAGAGTCTAATGCTTTTTCCAGTATAAATATGACCACAATGGTCATGCTGACAATGCCATTGTCCTGACTGACCATTTTGGTTGCGTCTTCAAAACTGTCAAGGATGTTGCAGAGATCCTTCACCTGCATACACTCTTTATGGCTCAACACCCCGAGGTCAGCACCACTGCTCCTTAGGCCATGCGACACTTTATACTGCATAATGACAATATGCTGCTGCAACAATCACTGGAGCATGTGGAGGGTGGAATTGCAGCGTGTTGCCACGTCAACAATGAGACGGTTGACAGGGAGGCCCAGATCACGCTGCAATGCTGGCAGTTGTGCCGAAGTAGGATGCGAACGCCGGAAGTGTGAGCTAAGACATCGAGCATTCCTCAACAGACAGTCCATACCCAGGTAGCGCTTGAGAAATTTCTGCACAATCAGATTAGGGTGTGCCAGGGATTGCGTAAGTTATGACCCAAGGGGGGGAAAGGAGATTTCTCCCTTGTTGCGACCCATTCTGGCACCAGGTTCTTAGACCCACCCCACGGTCAGTCTGAGTGCACGGGCCCGTCACAGCTCTTGACCTGTGTGTTGACAGTCTCCAAAGCACTTTAATTTCAGAACGGCCGGTTTCCTGGCAGTATGAACCCGTGGGGAGGGGTTCGGATCTGCACCTCCCGCGGGGGGAAGGTGTAAGCGAGCCAAACCCCATCATCCCAGAAGCATGTCATCCACCCAACTCACCCGTGAGCATCAGTAGATGTAACGCCTTGCCCGTGTTTTATAGTCCATGTGTCTGTTGGAGGGAAATTTTGGGGGAAAAAATCCCCAACCCGGCTGGAATCTTTTCTCAACTGCGGGCCAGGGCAGGGACAGCTTTTTGGAAAAGAAATGTGCTCGCATTGTGTTGGGGTATGCCGGGGGCCTAAACGTGGGGGAACCCACTGGGGGTCCACCAGGGGGAAAAGGGGCAACTTTTCCCCAAAGCCAAAAGCCTGGCATGCTGATTTTACTTTGGTTTGGGGGGTGGGGTGAAACATTTCTTCTGCTCCCCCCTGGTACAAGAAAGGGTGGCTGGTGGATGGTGTGTATGGCGTGCAGTCACACTGGGGGAAGGGAAGGTTAAATGTGTTTGGTGGTGGGAAAGGCCCCAGGTCTGGTATGGGATGGTCTTCGATGCTGCTCCCGGCCTCGGCAGCAGAGGACCGCTTGGGCTTGGAAGTGGCAGAGGCAGAAGATGTCACGGTGGTTGGAAGCCCAGGGCCTGTATGGCTTTTTTTCTCCAAGTGATTCTTCCACAGCAATTCATGCTTTCCATGCATGTGCCTGTTCATGCTGGTGGTGGTTAAATTCTTTCGATTCTTTGCTCTACTGACACCTAGAAAGCAAAGCCGGCATATGATGTTGGTCGGCGAATCTGAGGCTTGATCGATAAAGGCCCATGCTTCACTGGTCCTGGACCTCTTTGACGGTGAAAATCTAGTAGCACTGTTCCTGGTGCCACCACTGACCATGGCTGGTGGATTAATGTCAGCAGACTTGTCTGACTGCCCTCTCCCTTTCTGTGGCTGGACCCATACTGACACTACCCCATCATCCTCCTCCTCCACTGATGATGCGCTCACCAGCTGCTGCTGAAAAGACCATGTTGGATCCGCAATGTCATCATCATCACAGGTGACTTCCTCTTGCTGACAGTCTACATCCTCAAGCTGCAGGCTAGAAGCCACAGGCACTGCAATGCACAGCTGACTGCTTGATATTTATGCCGACGGATCAGCTTCCTTCTTCTCCTCTGAAGGCATCAGCGATTGGGTGTCAGAGCAGACACAATCATCCTCTTTGGCCTCTTAATCTTTTGAAATGCCTTCTGACCCCAACTGCATTGTGTCATGAAAGAGCTCTTTGGAATATGGATTATCTAGAGCAGTCTGTTTATTGGGTGACATTTGGCCTTCAGGTTGCACTGATAATGATGATGATGACATTTGTGCCCTTGACTGAGAGGAAGAGGAGGTAAAACTGCTGGATGCAGTTTGTGTTAACCACTGAAGAACGGATTGGCGCCGATCTTCAGTAATGAGACGCACAGGGAACTGACCAAGCAATGACAGGCCTGACGGTCCTGCGACTGACAATGTGCTCGCTTATGTGTTGTCCGGAGCACTGGAAGGAGTGCCTTGTCTTGTACCTCTACCTCCACATCCTACGCCCCTCCTTGCTCGCTTACCACCTCTAGTTCGCTCCATGTTTAAAAATATAAACAAAACAGAACTTTGGTGTAGTCCCAAAAATGTGCTGCTAGCAGATACTAGTATAAATAGATTTCTTTCTATGGAATATCTCTGTGAACGGTCTCTTTTTCAACAACCCTTGTCCGCAACACTGCAAAACTGAACTTTGTTGTAATCCCAAAAAGGTGCTGCTATCAAATACTAGTATAAATAGATTTTTTCTTCTATGGAATATCTCTGTGAACGGTCTCTTATTCAACAATCCGTGTCAGCAACACTGCAAAACTGAACTTTGGTGTAATCCAACAAAGGTGCTGCTAGCAAATACTAGTATAAATACATTTCTTTCTATGGAATATCTCTGTGAACAGTGCCTTATTCAACAACCCTTGTCAACAAAACTGCAAAAATGATTCCTAGCTAGCTTACCCCCTCCTCTGAGTGATCTAATTAGCAGCTTTTCTGTGTGAAATGCTTTTAAAATTTTGTTCTGCCTGCTGGCAAACCACACACGGAAAGAGGCAGCAAATGTGTTAACTACAGGTAAGGTGGAAATGGCGTTCAACGGGGAAATACGGACATTTCCAAAGACCCATGTTTTTTAGCACCCAATGAAATCCTACAACCTCAAGGGAAAGGGTTTTGACCCCCCCCCCTCCCCTTGGCTCTGCACGATTGGGGGCCCATAAAAAAGTGAAGGAAGTAGCTGGAAAAGACACCGAACGCCAGTTGTACCACGGGTGTAGCTGGTAAGCGTATAGTACAGTCCAGGTATAGCGGGTCCTGACCTAATTCAAATCAAAATGTTGTGGATGGACTTGAGCAGTGCATGGGAGAAAGCCCACCAACATAACAGAGTTGAGGCTGGTTTGTATGGAGGTATGGGCTAAGATTCCCCCAAGCCAATGTGTAGGACTAAACAAAATTACTAAAAAATATTAGTCTGCGAAAGGGATCATTAAAAATTTTGAAAAAAAAAGCTTACATACTTCCCCCACAAACAAATATGGATACGCATAATTTTTTCCTCAAAAAAAAAAGCCAAGTCTAATATTTTTGACTCATTTGTTTGATAAGCTTTTCTTTATCTACTTTTTAGGACTGATGAAGTTTTAGATTCAATTAAAAAATTTACTCTGATGTTTTGTGTTGCTGTAATTATGTTTATTTATATGTGATTGAGTATTAATTGAGAATGTAGCATACATTGTATGAGATTTTAGTTTGCTGACACTATCCCGGGAAGAGACTATGCTGTAAATTTTCCTTGAGTATGTGTATAACTGCAACACACTAAAAGGTTGTAATACAGTTGTTTGGTACAGATGGGTGAATGCCTGTTGAAGCATTAAGCTTCTTAATTACATATTCTAAGAGAACTTGACAAACACAGAACTCAGTAATGAAGATTCATTTGGTCACCTTTTAGTTTTTTTAAAACAAAATTTGATGGTCACAATGTGAATTTTGTAAATAAAACCAATACCCAATGCAGTATTCAAGAAAATCAATACATAATGCAGTATATACTGTTCAACCATAACTTTAAAACCACCTGTCAAAATATTTTTAGATGTGACTTATAGCCCCATTGAGCAAAAACCCTAATACATCTGTGGCGAAAGTATGATGGGAAATTGGCCTGTTTTTTTGGCTAAACGGGCCCCCACCCCATCCCAATCCCTGTTGCAGGGATGCGATGTTGGCCAGCCTTCGCCACTTTGGGGGGCCCACGGGGAAAGGGGCGTGTAATGGGCGCGGTGTGGGCGTTCTGGGGGGGGGGGGCGGGTTTTTTGAAAAAATTTTGGGTGATGGGTGGGGTCGGGGACGCTGCCCCCTCGAAGGCAGACCCAGTTGAAGTTGTTTTAAATGAGCGGAGGGACGAAGCGAAGTGGGGGAAAAATGAGAGAATTTTATAGAAGATGCAAATAAAATCTCAGTTCGCTCGTGTGGGAGGGGGGTTTATTTTTTAAAAAAAAAAACCGTTTTTTATTAGGTGTAAAAAATTATCGAAAAGGCTCAAACCTTAAAAAAAACATAAAAAAAAACACTTTCCAAAAATTAGAATGTGCTACTCAGGAATTAGGATCTTGGAAAATTTAAGGAAAAAACAGGGAAATTTAAATTCTGTAACGCTTATTGGTCGGCAGAAACCAGCCATCCAATGGAGGACAGTGAACCTTATAACATAGAGAAGTTGGCCAATCAAATGCAAAAGGGGGGGCGTTAAAAATACTGTAAAAAAACCGAAAAAGCTGATGGGTTGAGCTGCGGGGGCTTGGTACTCGGCCAAAACAGGCAGGTCTTTGCCCATTGTAGTCTTTGGCCAGATGGGGCAATGAAAGCCCGGCTCTCAGCGCCGTGCGGCATGGAGTATGATTTAAAAAAAATTTTTTTTTTAGTGTAAAATTTATCTGAAAAAGAGCTGAAACCCTTCCCTAAACATAAAATCAATCAAAAACCCCAACAACGCTTTTTTTGCCCAGTCCGGGGGCTAAATCAGGAATTGCGATATAGAGAATTGCCCGGGGAAATACATTAATTCGAATTGTAACTTTTCTCATTGGTCGGGATAAACCAACCTTTAGAATAGAGCGACGTGAACCTTATAAGCTATGGGAAGTTTGGGCCAATCAAATTCAAAAGGGGGGACAGTTCAAAATACAGTAAAATGGCGAAAAAGGTGTTGGTTGAACCCGGGGGCAGTATGAAAGCACCCAAACATTTGTAGTGCGTTTTGGTGGAGAAAGAAGGGGGCCCATAGAAGGGCGCCCTAAAAGTTATTCTGTCTATGGGAAAATTCTAGTATGTGATTGGTTGGGGGAAGAGGGTCTCATCCTGCTTAGCAAAAGGGTGAGCTACCTTCTCCTGGTTCTATGGGGAAAAGAAAAGGGAGACGAGCTTTTTTGTGTTTGGCTTTTAAAAGAGGGGCGGTTTTTGGACCAATGGGAGAGGAGGACGCTTTTAGGGTTTTCTAATGCAATCTTTTAAAAAAACTGTCAGGCCCGAAATAAAATGTTAACCCATTAATTTGTCCCGATGTGTATATAAAATGAAAAATATTGGGGGTAACGAAATAAAGAAAAAAAAATGAATTATGAGTTAATTTTTATTTCTTTTTTTTTCGTTACCCAATGTCAATAATATGGGTGTAAAGAAAATAAAGAATAAAAAAAAACTCATTGAATTCATTTTTTTTCTTTTATTTTCGTTCCCCCCCATATTATTGTTCATTTTTTTTCAATCGTCCCCAACTTAAGGTGTTCCCATTTGATTTTTGGCCATGTCATTTTTTATTATAGATTGCATTAGAAAACCCCATGGCGTTGCTCGCTTCCCATTGACCCAAAATAACGCCCTCTTTTAACTTAGCCAATCCAAACAGAGTCGCTCTGATTTCTTTTCCCTAGAACTCTATGGGTAGCTCACCCGCTGATTGGCTAACTGGACCCGTCTTTCCCCCCAACCAATCACGTACTGAATATTTCCCCTAGACAGTAAAAAATTTTTGGGTGCCCTTCTATGTGCCCCTTTTTGCTCCACTCAAAAATAGACGCACTCATATGATTTGGGGGATTCATATCTGCCGGGTGGGCTCAACCAATACCCCTTTTTTGCCTTTTTACTGTTTTTTGAACTGTCCCTTTTCATGTGTTGGTCCAACTTCTCCCTAGGTTAATGGTTTACTGTCGCTTATTCTGATTGGCTGGTTTATGCCGACCCAAAGATAGCGTTACAGAAATTTTAATTACTGTATTTCCGGCAATTCGAAAATCCCAATTCCCGATGTTGGGGGGCCGGGACATAGTTTGTTTTTGATTTTATTTCTGTATGTTTATAGAAGTTTTAGCTTTTTAAGATAATGTTTTACAAATTTAAAAAAAATGATTTCTTTTACTAATACTGCATGCCCTCACGGCGCTGAGTTTTTCGGTGCCCCGTTTGGTTTTCCATAGACTCCCAAATGGGAGAAAGTAGCTTGGGGACCCCTGATTTTCCCCGGGAAAAGCCAAGCCCCCAGCTCAACCAATCAGCTCTTTTCTGCCCTTTTTTACTGTATTTTGGAAAATTTCCCGCCTTTTGGGAAATTTTATTGGCAATTAAATTCTCCCGAGGTTAAAAATTTGGGTTTCCCCGTCGCCCCTTTTTTTGATTGGCCCGGATTGCCAAGCCCCCCCCTAGCTTTAACCAAAAAGTTTTTTTTCTGCATTTTTACTGTATTTTTTAAAATGTCCCGGGCCTTTTTAATTTGATTGGTCAATTTCTTTTTCCCTTAGGTTTTAAAGGTTCACGGCGCTCCTATTTGATTGGTGGTTTTTTTGGTGACCCAAAGAGAAGCGCCCTTTCAGAAATTTTAATTTCTGTATTTCCGGGAATTTTTCCCAAAATCCAAATTCCGATGTAGGCTGTTTTTTGATTTTTTTAAGTTTATTTTTAAATTTTTTTTATTTTTTTAGTAGGGTTTTAGCTTTTTTTTCAGGGAAAGGGTTTTACAATAAAAAAAAACGTTTTTTTGATTTTTTACTCCATCCGCACCGGGGGGATGTTTTATGATTTTTTGTCATTTCCCGCCGTCTGGAATCGGGTTTAAATGTTAGGGCAGTCCCCCAAATGCGCCTTTAAATCCCGCATGCGCCTCACACCTTTGGGGAGGTGCGGATGAATTTTCAACCCCATGTATGTTTGCAAAAACCCGGGTGGGGAATCTTAGGCGGGGGTCTCACATGTGCCTAAGTTTTGGGGCCTCCCCACTGGCGAGGTGGGTGGCCCTTACACCGCATGTATGAGCCCCCTCGGCCCCGACATACATGAGGCGCGTTTAATTGGCCTCGAAAAGGTCCGCGGGGCGAGCTTCATAATTACCTGTGATTTACATGGTTGCAAGTAAAAAAAAAAAATGGGTGCTATGTATCCACCCTTTCCAGTAATATTTTGTAGGCCACCTTTAGCTGGATGACAGCTGAAAGTCTTTTGGGGTATGTTTTAAACCAGCTTTTGCACATCTAGAAGCTGGAATTTTTGCCTATTATTCTTTGCAAAATAGCTCTAGCTCAGTCAGATTGGTTAGTGAACATTTGTGAACCGCAATTTTCAAGTCATGCCGCAGATGTTCAGTGGGATTCAGGTCTGGACTGTGACTGGGCCATTTTAAAACATGAATATGCTTTTAACACATGACTATGGTTGGGATTTAAACCATTCCATTGTAGCTTTGGCTGTATGTTTAAGGTTATTATCCTGCTGGAAGGTAAACTTCTGCCCCAGTCTCATGTCTTTTGCAACCTTTAACAGGTTTTCCTCCAGGATTGCCCTTTATTTAGCTCCATCCATCTTCCTATCAACTCTGACCAGCTTCCCAGTCCCTGATGAAGCTAAGCATCTTCACAGCATGATGCTGCTACCACTACGCTTCATGGTGGGGATGATGTGTTCAGGGTGATGTGCAGTGTTGGCTTTCCTCTACACATAGGGCCACATGTATGCAAAACTGTCTAGGTCTAAAATTCACTTTGTTGCCCATAGTAACCAATCAGAGCGCCCCTTTAATTTTTCTGGATCACTATATGAAATGAAAGGGGCGCTCTGATTGGTTGCTGTGGACAACAAAGTGAGTTTTAGACCTAGACAGTTTTCATACATATGGCCCATAGTGTTTGGCATTTAGGCCACAAGTTCAATTTTGGGCTCATCTGACAAGAGCACATTCTACAACATTCTTGCTACCTACATATTCTTTTGAAAACTGCAAACGGGATTTCTTATGGATTGCTTTCAAAAAGGGCTTTCTTCTTCCACTCTTTTTTTAAAAGGGGGGATTTGGGGGTGTAGCGACTTAAAAGGTTTTTTTACCTGAGCTTTTTGGATTTTTGATTTTCTAAAAGGACCCGGGCCTCCCTTTGGTGTTCTTAGTTGTGCATTCTTGCCTGGATGTCGTTTTGAGGTGGTTTATGTCTTTTGGGTTAGGGGTATCGTTGTGCCCAAATCCCCTTTCCCTTTACAGATGTGAATTGAAAAAATGGGTCCATGAGGGTGGGTTTAGGGGTTTTGGCTATTTTTTAAAAATTAACCCCGGAAATTCACTTTGTCCAACTTTTTCTGAGGTTTTTTTTTGGTAAGTTCCCCCGGTTTTTAGATGTTGTTTGTTCACTTTAAAAATTCTTAAACAAAAAAACCCGGGTGTGGTTTTTTACTGAGAATAAATCTAAAAAAAAGGTTGGGACTTAATAAGGTAATTCAAAAAGGGAATTTGGGAAAAACTGGATTTTATTTAGGGTTAATCCCGAGTACAGGGGGTTGAATTTTTCCATGCACGCCACCTTTTCAAGTTTTTTAAATTTTCAAAAATTTTAAAAAAGCTTTTTAATTTTTTTTTCACTTCACAAATTTCTTGGTTTTTTGTGTTGCTCTCTCGATCTAAATCAATAAAAAAAATGTAAGATTGTGGCCGTAACATCTAAAAATGTGGAACAGTTCAAGGGGTATGAATACTTTTTCAATCCAATGTATAGCTTTCTTTCATATCTAAAAAAACCAACCAAAAGGGTACCAGTTTGGATAAAGGGCCCGAAAAAAACCCTTTATAATTTTTGGGGGGTTTCTGACATATTAAAAAAGTAAAAAAACCTAGTTTTAGCAATTTTCCGGTGAGAATAAAAACTAAAATTTTTTTATCCAAATAAAGGAAAACAAATTTAAAGATCCTTTACGCCCCCTAATTTTTACAGGGGAAAAAACAAAAACAAAAAAAAATCTTACCTACAATATCAGGGTAACCCCCCTGACAAGAACGAAAGAACGACCCTGTCAGGAAACCCTTTTCTTTATGGGAAAAAAACCCAAATCTCCCTTAAATCAAAAGGACAAGGGAGGAAAAAAACTTTAAAGGAAAAAACCCAATTCCAAAAAATAAAAAATTTTAAAAAAAATAAAAACCCAAAAACCCAAAAAAAAACCAAAAGGGCTCCCGATGTCCACACTACAGATACTAAAATGCTATTATCTCTTAAATCTCTATTCTCTTTTCCCCGGAAAAAAATTTAAAAATTTTCCAAAAAAGTGACATTCCAAAATCAGAAAATGGCCATAATTTTTTTATGAAAAAAAGGGGGGGGGGGGGGGGGTTTTCAAAAAACAGTTTTAAAACAAAGCATACTCCCAAACAATTACCAAGGGTTAAATGTTGGGCCCGCCCGCAGTTTAAAGAAACAATATGTTCCATTACCCCCCCCCCCCTAAACTAATGGGTGCCCCAAAGATACAGTTTGACTTGGTGGCCAGGTATCATTTCAACAGTGATAAAAAACCATTAAAAATGATGCCCGGTAACTTCCCCCCCAGGGCGAGCTTTTTTTAAAAAGGGAAAAATGCTATCCAGGCATATTTGCGACATTCACCAAGTGTGTCCCGGGAAGTCGGCCCCCCACCCGACTGTGTGTCACGGGGAAAAGTTTATGTGGGCCACTTCAACCCCGTTTTAGCCAAAAAATTTCTATGCTCGTTTCCAAAGGGGTGTGCACCGTCCAATTTAAAAAGGGTGCCCAAAATAAAACGGCGTTCACGGGAGCTATAAAATCTGACCAGAAGTTACTTTGAGCTTTCCCTGATAAACCCCCACACATAGAAAAAACCCAAAAATAAAAAACAGTTTACCAAAAACACCACACATTTAAAACCTTTAAAAAGGGCAATCTCAGATCTTATCAAATTCATCGTATTGCTTTTATATTAAAACACATCTAAGCTCTAGAAGATGGCACCAAAAGTAAAACAATATGGCTGCAACATACCACATAACAGGGGGAAAAAAAGCACCAATTTAAATAATTAAAAACACTAACAAAAAAAACCCAAATTTTAACAGCAACAATAGGAAACCTACATGGCCACCTTATATCACAAACAGGGATAAGACAAGAAAATTTTGTAAAAAATATGCATTTAATTTCTTATTTCCAATACATAAGAAACAAAACAGAATACAAACAAAGTAACATTTTATGACAAAAATACAAATAAAAGAAGGAAAAATAGATTTTGTCAAATCTATTCAATAAAAGAAGAAAAAAAAAGTCTCATTGAGGCCATTTGGTTTAACCGTTTTAAGGTCCACTACGTTACTCTTTTCAGCATCTTTCTATCAAAATTCCCCCTCCAGGGACTAGGTGTAGCATGAGTGAAATCACCCTCCTGTTATCCTTATTTGCCTCTTTCATCTGCAAAGATATCGGTATCTCTTGAGTGTTCAATGTCATCATGTCACATGTTCTAGTATCTGGTGTTGGAGTATCCTCCAAGTTTTGCCCACATATGTACCACTCCTTTTCTTTTTCTTTTACAGTTAGCAAATCCAAACAGTTTATAAAATCTTTCAGTGGTCGCACACGTAAATGATTTGTACACTTGAACAAACACTTTACATGTCCCACATCTAAAATTCCCATTCACATTACATGACAATCAAGTTTTGGGTGGAGAGGGAGGGATATAGTGACTGTACCAGATAGTTCCGAAAATTTCAACCCCTTCTGTATGTAATGGAGGGTTGTTTGTCCATATATTCTGCAATCACAGGGTCTTGTGTTAAGATGGGCTAATACGTTCGAAGGATTTTCTTAATTTGTTCAGATGCTACATCATAGATTCCAGTGATATGCACTTTATTAGTATTTTTTTGTTCTTGTCTGTAAACTGGACAAGCGGTCAGCACCCTATGCATATTGATGGCTAAACAAGGATTTTCCTAGGATATCTCCATTGACAAAATCTTTCAGTTAGGTCCTCCTCTTCCCTCTTATACAGATTAAAGGTCAAGTAGTTTCATCATATCTGGACATACTAGGCTTTCCCCGCTGTTGTCTTTCTAAACACTTTTGTATCCAATGAACCATCTGAGTTTTTTTACATCAATAAATCCAAGAAACGCAACTTATCCATCTTGATTCCTGAGATAAAACGTAGACCAATGAAATTGATGTTTAATTGATCCACAATGGTTGTAATTGCCTCCTTCATATCTGTCCAAATTATGATAATGTCATCAATGTATCCCCCCAAAAGGCAATACATTCTTGTGCCTCACTGTAATTTTCAGAAAACGTGATGCTCATCTTGCAGTGGGTCTCACCCACCAGGTCATACTGTATCTTTGAGGCAACCATTGGTTATCTTGAGGTTGTATGTACATATTGCTCCTGTACTGCTACTGGCTACTTTAGTCCTTTATTTCATATCTAGCATTCACTTTTTTTTTTTTTTTTACTTTAGCAACTTGTACTACAATATGTTTGTCAGGCTTAACTAGTAACACTAGTTACTTCACATGAATTTGGTTACATCTTGCATGTAGCCACATTGAGATGACACATTTTTGTCCACTCATTCTAAGCCAGCAGCCCTTACCTTATTGGTAATCAGGACTAGTCTCTCTCATCTTCCCTCTTGCAGCATAACTGCAGCCCTCCAAATCTGACCAGTATTTCTTAGCCCCTTCCAGCTCTGAGTAATGCAGGTTTTCCTGCAAATTTGCCAATCCCCACACCTAAGGCCACATGTATGAAAACTCTCTAGGTCTAAAACTTTCTTTGTTGCCCATAGCAACCAGAGTGTCCCTTTATTCTCTCTCATTTTTCCAGAGCACTATATGAAATGAAACGGGCGCTCTGATTGGTTGCTATGGGCAACAAAGAAAGTTTTAGACCTAGAGAGTTTTCATACATGTGGTCCCTAGTGTCTGGAATTGGTGTTCTTTGTCCAAATTTCTCCTTCCTCTTCTGATGGCATCTGTCTTGCTGCAGCTGGTAAAGTCTTACTCAGCCAGGCTGTTCTGCGAGTATCAGTATACCGGTGTGTCAAAGGAAAAGCTGCTCCCAAACCGTGGCGAGCTTTAGCCCAGGACAACCACTCTAATATGAACAAACAGCTTAACCCTAACAAAAACAGTCTAGAACTCACTAACTACCAAGCAAAGTTATATTATTTAAAGGGATGTTCCCATTTTATTAATTTGCTTCAAACAAATAGGGAGCATTTTGATGGCAAGTAAACATCAAAAAAACCACATGCAAAAAATTGCATGGACCGATAAATCTTAGCTTTTAATTCCATATATCAATACAATATTCTGATCTACTGGAAAAACCCTATTAAACCCCTATAAATCCTATACTAATCCCTACGTATCATACAACAAAGGAGCACCTGCCCCAATAAGAGCAAACCCCACTGGAACCTAGCTTAAATAAATAACCGTATTATTCCCTATATAAAATATACAATGAAAAAAAAATATTTCATTGTATATTTTATGTAGGAAATATTAGGGTTAATTTAGGCTACATTCCAGTGGGGTCGCCCTTACTGGGGCAGGTGCTCCCTTGTTATATGATTGGTAGGGATTAGTATAGGATTTATAAGGGTTTAATAGGGTCTTTTGTAGTAGGTCAGTATATTTTTTTGATATAGTGAATTAAAAATTAAGCTTTATCAGTCCATGCAATTTTATCCATGTGGTTTTGTCCATGATAATGTAGGACTGCAGGTATAGTTCATTTTCTGGGTTGCCCAGTCCAAGTAAAATTTGGGTTTGTTGCTAGTACAAGTAAACAGCAACCATAAACCAATGGTGAGGGAGGCGGGAGAGGCAGAAGAAGCACCTTTATCATGTTTACAGTGGACTTATAACTTGAACTGCTTACTACAGATGTAGCAAAGTTTAATTTGACAGTGATATCATGGCATTCTGTTTTAACTTAAAAGCATTGAAAATGTTGAGATACAGTACTGGGCTGTGATATTATGGTGCGTAATCTATGACTTTTTTTTTGTTTTTGTTTTGTTTTTTGCTATGTCTGTATTATCAAGTAAACAGCACAATATTTTTCCATACAAATGGGTCTAATGGTCCAGATTACCTATCACTACAATGTGCGCCCCCTAAATAAGATTTCATATAACGGTCGCAAATCCGGTAAATAAACTGAATCAATAAACACCTAATAAAGGACATCTAGGAAATCTATAGTGAAGTTACAATGGGAAGATGAATTAGAACAAAAAAGTAGAAGAAAATACACATAAATAAGTGACTGTTGACATCTTGATAAATGCATAAATTGGGTTTAATATGCGTAAAATTGTGTATTTTGATCCTCTGTGTGACCTGTATTTGTCAGTATACCAAAAATGGGAAGGATTGCATAGTAGACTACTTTATTCCATCCCTGAGAATCCAGTAAAAAAAGTTATAATTCAACTTTACAAATGACTGATACCTCAGCAGCTTTCAGCTGCCTAGAGAAATTAGAGGATCATTCACTGTATACAAAATAAAATAAAACTATGTTGAGCTGCATGGTATAGGGCTTTTAATTTTAGTTTACAATGTGTCCTTATGGCTGATGGATACTACAATAAGCACCCATTATAAATGATGCTTAGTAAACAGTCTCTTAGTGGTGTGGTTTCAAGAGATATTTCGCAAATAATTCAGTAATTTGATAAATTAAAACACAGCAGTGCTACTGTAAGTAATACATACTTTTGTATTACAAAACGTATACCCATTCATCATTGACAGTAATGCAGAGAAAGCCTGTTTTCCATTGTTTTGTCTCCAAGTACCATGGTGACTTGAGAAAACAAGACTTATTAATGAGCATATGTCAGCAGTACATATCCAGGGTTTGTATAAAACCAAGTCCTACTTTGTGGTATTCCACTTAATCTTTTCTTCATGTTCTTTAAGCTTCTTTCCATTTATTTTTAGCTGCTTGGATATAGTGGTGGAAGGTGTTTATACACTGCTTGTTAATGTATCATCTGTTATTGCATTTGCTACATGTTTTCATCACAAATATATCTTGTATATTTCAAGTTCACTTCAGGACTATAGAATTGAGAAGTGTTAGATAATACAATAAGGCAGAAGACAATAGTATTAGCTTTAACAGTTTTTCCCTTCTCTTGACATCTTCAACATACTGATATGGGCACTAGTTTTTAACTCACCTACTCATCTATATAAATGGGTGTCTATAAGATCCTTGGTGATTAAGTAGCTCTATCATATCTCGCATTCTGTAACTTACATCGATGATGAATTTAGGGTTAACAAACATTATTCCTATTCATCCTTCACATTGTACTTAAAATATATATTATCGTACTTTATTTAAAATGTGATCATGACAACGTATACAATTGTAAAGTTTGCGCAAATATTTACTCAAAATATCACTTCAAATTTCAGGGTCATTTATCTTTAACGAACTCCAACCTTCGTTATATCATGTATTACAGGGGTGTCAGACAGTTTCACCAAGGGCCACATCTGCATTATGGTTGCACTCAAAGGTATGAATGTTACTCTATAAAACCTAACTACATGAGTCTCTTGTGGGTCAGTTAAATGAGGTATGTGCCTTGATTCGGTCCATGGGCCTTGTGTTCTACATCTGTGATCTATTATTACTACTATATATACTTAGCTCATGCATTCCACGTCAGGCTTAATCAAAATCCACATCCCATCTGTGTGGGAAATCATTCCATACCTGACATACCAAACGGTGGCACATATTTTTTCTGACATGGATATTAAACCTGTGATCCATAAAGAAAGGTGTGACTTGTATATGGATTTGACGTGAGGCAGCAGCCGAATTGTCCACAAAAAACCCAAGTCCACGTCTAAGGTCCATAAAGGAAAGTTCTGGATTTTAGACACGGATTCAGCTCTGATTCTCCATGGGATTTTCTGGTGTTGGAAAATTCCAACATGTAAGCATATCCCTTTATGAACATCACCATAGTCTTCTAGTTTCAGCTGGGTAGCTTACTTCAAATTTATGTTGAACTTACTTATCAAGTCCTTTTTACTCTTGTGCAACTTGACAATTCAAGACTATTTGACATATCCAGGTTATGATTGAGTATGCTGAACCAATTGAATTTACAGAACATGAAGTGCCAGACATAAAGCCCTCTCTACCCTTGTGTTGCTAAGACAGGATGAAATAGTGAAATAGCCAAAACAAAATGCTTAGAGTGGTTCCTCTAGATTACCTGTTCAGGCTGATACTTGACCTTGAATATCCTAAGCTTCAGTCATCAGTCCTCTACTGCAACTGTAGACAAAATAGGTATTTAAGACCTCCCCTGAGCTGAGTTAAAAAACATAGTCTTCTTGGAATTGCTCAATAGGTCTGAGTAGTAGCAAAAATGAACTTGAAATAAAGTCATTAAATGCATGTATATACATTTTCTTATCTGGAATCAAGAGCTTTGAATTTCAGGAGAATATTATTTTCTCATGTATAACCAAAACAGCATGTCCATGTCAGTACAGAAAAGTCTTGGAATTGCTCTAACAACAATAAAAGACTGAATACAGAGCTCAAATAGCTGTTAGATTAATTAAGATTTTAACATCGATTACCAACAGTAAAAAAAAAATGCCAAAGAAAAAAAACATTGTAACTGCAAAATCATCTGTTATAATGTTTTAAATGTTATGAATGTTTTTAATTAATTTTTTCTATGTTATGTTTTTCTGGGGCATTGCATTTCAAAGGAGTACGACATCCTCTCCATTTGCTCTCATGGCTGAAACTAACAATACTGTCATCCCTTACCCTTGCCATCCTGGATTATATCAAACCTTTCAGACTGTACTGTACAGAAACAGCAGGATATTCTGCTGCTGTTTTAACTCAATCCAGAGCAGTACAACAGCACCCAGTTGCTTATTACTCAGCAAAGCTGGATCCAGAGGCTAGAGGGGCACCATCCTGTATGCGCGCAATAGTAGCAGTACAAGCCATTCTTGATAAAAGCTCAGAGATTGTTCTGAATCACCCTGTAACTGTTTATGCATCTCATGATATCACTGCAATCCTCACACAAGTACAGCTGCAGCATTTATCGACCGCCAGACATTTGAGAATACAGTGTGCTTTACGTATGTCAAACAATGTAGCAATCCAGCATGGCATCACTCCGAATCCACACACTTTGTTGCCTATGAAGGGGGGTGGCGTGGGGTGGAGTGAATATAGTGGTAATTTTAAATCCTTTCTCCCTGATTTTGCTGAAGAACTGTTGGGTTTAGTCATATTACAGATCAGCCGTTAGACAACTGATTTTTTTTTTATAAAATTCATGTCACTGGATTTTTTTATGTTTTAAAAAGATAATATTTAGGGCGACATGTATGAACGGAGCTGCGGCAGATGTCTGACATCTTTTCATCCCGAGATCTAGCGCAGCCACGTTCGCTATATTTTTAAAATGGCCGCACTCCGATATTAGTTGCATTGCAGAGCGCCCGCGGCCCTTTGTAATGTGCCTGAGATCGGGGGGAGGGGGTGTGCAAGAGGCAGGGCGCACTAGAATCATATGAATCTACACATTTATTGCTTCATTACGGCAGATCCAGGAGCATTACTGCTGGAACAGGTAGAGCACTTTAAAAGTGGCTTACCTGAGCCAGAATTGTCATTTCTGCGCTTGCATGCGCCTGATTTATGATCCGCAGTAGACCGGTTTATTTTATGCACATAAAAATTGTCGTCTTAGCGCCAAAAATCATGTTGTCTTGTCAAATACATGTTGTCTTTAGATTGTGTTTCATGTTTTTAGCTAATTAAACCACTAAGCTATGTTCACGCTTGTTTCATGGTTTGTAATCCATGAAATTATGATTGATCCAGACCCAAAAATCATAGTACACTATTTTTGTTGTCAAAAGTAACATAATCCCTGATCGAAGCCCTAATCTTTAATGTGAACAGTACCTTAGATATGATTATTAGCATTGTGTTTTAAAGGATTATATATATGCAACAATTTTTAAGACTATTATTAATAAAGGGAGTATTAACAATTATTGGTAAATTTATTTTATTAAAGGATCTGAGTAATTTGTGTCATTAGTCTTAGCATATATGAATTGCTTTATCTTTAACAATTTTTGATTAAACAATACTCATAACTTTTAACAACCAGCATCCAAATAGTGGAGATTATAAGTACAGAAATCAGATAATAGTCAACCATATAACGCTGAACAGCCTATTCATTGTGATAACTAATTTTATTATATCTACAAAGTGCTTTAGCATTATTATTACACAATCAAAGACTTAGGAGGACATGTATGAAAACTGTCTTGGTCTAAGACTTTCTTTGTTGCCCATAGCAACCTATAAGAGCGCCCATTTCATTATTTCAGAGCACTAGATAAAATATAAGGGGGACTCTGATTGGTTGCTATGGGCAACAAAGAAAGTCTTAGACCAAGACAGTTTTCATACATATTGCCCTTAGTTAATAAAACAAATTGAAATGAAAAAGGTGCTTACCCCATTACCAATATGTTCACAGTTCCTTTTGACCTGAACAAAGAATAGAGTGGAGTAGGGGGTATTTATAAAAATACATAACTGAAGATAAGACCAAATGTGTGGCCCAAAAGAATAGAATTTTAGGTAACATATTCTCCCTAAGTACTTTCTCCATGCCCACTATGGATAGAAATATTTGGTTATTTCAAAAAGAGTTTTTCAAGTGTGGCAGTTCATGCTGCAATGTTTGTAAACATTCTATTACAAAAAACACACTTTAATAACAAATATAATCAGAAAACATATAAGATACATGAGTTTATTAACTGTGACATCAGTAATGTTGTTTATGCTGTACTGCCTGTGATATATACTATATACAGTTGAAACCAGAAGTTTACATACTGTACACTATATAAAAAGATATATATACATGTTTTTCTCACTATCTGACAAGAAATTAGAATAAACCTTACCGGTTTTAGCTCAATTAGGATTACCAAAAATTTAATTTATATTTGCACTTAAATGTCATAATAATTGTAGGAGGAGTACAATTTTTTAGGGCAATTTTTATGACTTTCTGCAAGTCAATGTTTACATACATTTATAGTATTTGTAGCGTTGCCCTTTAACTGATGGATTGTGTCAGAATGCATTTTGGATATCCTCCAAAGCTGCTTCCGTAGTTTTGTAGAATTGGGCCATTCCTCCTGACAGAGCTGATATGAGCATTTTTTAGGTCCCTTGACCAACACATGCTTTTCATTTTGCTCATACATTTTCTATAGGATTTGAGATCAGGGCTTTGTATGTCACTACAACAAGCCTGACTTGAATTATTCTTAAGTCACTTGTACCATGTTGAGCATTATGCTTATGGCTGTCAGTTTGGAAGACCATTTCTGCACAAGCTTTAACATTCTGTGAGCTTGAGATGCCCTTCAGATCACCATAAACTGTCTTCTCGTGATGTCGAATCATTTGTGAAGTGCAAATCCTTCTTGTACAACCCGCTCACAATGAGATGTGCCACCCTGTGTTCACGTTGGATGTGTTCTGGGCTTCCAAGCTTCTCCCTTTCTCCTACACACGTAATAGTCATGTGGCCAAACAGTTCAATTTTAGTTAGTAGGCCACAGGACTGTTCAAAATCATGATATGTCTTTGGAACTGTGACTATACTAATACTATACAGATCAGGGGGCATGTAAATACTTTATGTTCTCCTGTATTAGTGAGACATCCTGAGTATAGTAACACTGCCCTTGTTGTTGCTGGAGATGTGGAGACTTGTAAGCTAAGCAGGGGATATAGGAACACATGCATCCCCTCTGCTCTATTAGCACACCACTTCACACTCATAGATCAGCCCTCTCCTGCAACAGACCTAGGCAGGCACACACAGGGTGAACTCTGAGAGCAAACCCCCTCCCCCCCCCCCCTGTATAGAAGTTACGTAGCTGCCTGTGTGCTGATGGGAGGGGGGAGAGGGAGCAGAAGAGACAGACCAAGAAGCACGCCCCTCAGTTCAACTTACCAGGGACACTGACAGGCTGAAAGCTCGTAATGAGACAACTCCTTTAAGTCACTTTGTAACCAGTTTGGCAGTATGCTTTAGGTCATTGTCCATTTGGAAGACCCATTTCTGCACAAGCTTTAACTTCCTGGCTGATGCCTTGAGATGTTGCTTCAGTATCACCATATAAACTTCTTTCCTCGTGATGTCATCTATTTTGTGAAGTGCAAAAGTCCCTTCTTTAACAAAACAACCCCACAATAAGATGCTGCCACCCCTGTGTTTCACAGTTGGGATGGTGTTCTTGGGCTTCCAAGCTTCTCCCTTTCTCCTACAAACGTAATTATGGTCAATATGGCCAAACAGTTCAATTTTAGTTTAGTCAGGCCACAGGACATGTCTCCAAAAATGTAGGTCTTTGTTCCTGTGTGCATTTGCAAACATCAATTTGACTTTTATATGTTTCTTTTGGAGTAATGGCTTCTTTCTGGCAGAGTGGACTTTCAGCCCATGTTGATACAATACTCGTTTCACTGTCGATAATGACACAATCTTACAAGCTTACGCCAACATCTTCACAAGGTGTTTTGCTTTTGTTCTTGGGCTGATATGCACAAGTTGGACCAAAGCACATTCATCTCTGAGACAAAGAATCCATCTCCATCCTGAGCAGTATGATGACTGGACATTCCCATCATGTTTGTATCTTTGTTCCTGTGCTTTGCAACATCATTGACTTATATGTCCTTTGGATAATGGTTTTTAGCAAGTGGACTTTCAGCCATGTATGATACAATACTCGTTTCTGTCGATAATGATAAATCTTACCACTAGCAAATGCCTTACAAAGTGTTTGCATTTTGTTCTTGGGCTGATATGCACAAGTTGGACCAAAGCACATTCATCTCTGAGACAAAGAATCCATCTCCATCCTGAGCAATTTCTTACCCAAGTAACATAATGATATAAGGAGACCTCGGGGAAGACCCATAATCTCAGGTGTAGAGGGAGCGATGAGTAATCTCTCCAATTACTTGCATTTGTTTCTGCAGGGATATGTAACATCATTACCCAGTTTTCTTAAGAATTCAGATGCACTTATACAACTTATTTTAGACATGCCGTGTGACTAGAGTCATCTTCTTGTCACAATGGATGTGTGTGCGTTATATACGAACATACAACATGATTTGGGCATTAAATGTGTAATAGACTTCTTGTGATCCTCAACTGACATCATCCCATATAAGTTTTCTCACCAAAAGTTTATCCTTTGCTTAATAATAATTTCTTTACCCATGATGGTAGTATATGCCGGCAGAGGGGGACAACAATGAGCCATCGAGTCTCCCCCTCTTATGCAAATATATTCATTGGGGCCTTTGAGTATGCCTACATTTATAATAGTGATTTCTGTTATAACATTGTTTTATACTGCAGATACAGTGATGATTTATTCTTTGTATTGCGGAGCTCAGAGATGAAAGAATTTTTTTGAAGAACTTAATAGAAATAATTGGGGTATTAGTTTTACCATTAAAACAAATATTATGAAAATAGAATATTTATATATAGTTATACAGAAAGAAGGAGAGAGATCGCTAAGACCTTCTTTAAGGAAGTAGATATAAACGGTTATTTAAGTTTTGAGAGTTCACATCATCATAAATGGAAAGCAAATATGCCCTTTGTGCAGATCTGGAAATGAGGAAAAATTGTATAAGGGACACTGATTTTGAGGAACAAGCGAGGTAATTGCAACCAGATTAAAGGAGAAAAAATATCCTATGCAAATTATTCACAAAGCTTTGAAAAAAAGAGTAGGGATTTATCACAGTGAGATTGCCTAAAGAGAAAGGGAGAGTTGACATCTGGTAATAGGACACAAGTCATGGCAGAGATAAATTGTAATCAGAGTCAGAAATTTGTGACACGATGTAACAATAGGCGTAATAAAATAAAGGATATACTTAAAAAACATTGGAACATATTATTAAATGATCCTTATTTGGATAAGTGTATACCAAATGCCTCTGAGGTCACCTATCGACGAGCCAAAACAATTAAGGATATTATTGCCCCTAGTAGGATTGATAAAAAAGGAGTGGTTAACAATCAAAGTGAGACCAACAAAGAAACAGTACAAATGGGGAGTAAAAGATGTGGAAGAAAAAAATGTCACTTGC
This sequence comes from Phyllomedusa bahiana, assembly GCA_025379985.1. NCBI lineage: Eukaryota > Metazoa > Chordata > Amphibia > Anura > Hylidae > Phyllomedusa > Phyllomedusa bahiana. The sequence goes on from JAODAL010026837.1 coordinate 35,639, forward strand.
GTCCAGTTGACAGAAGGAAACACTTTCCTGTACCTAATAAAACAGGGGAGGTATTTAAGATTAAACATTAATTTAACTGCAGTAGTGATCATGTTATATATCTATTACAATACCCCTGAGGATACCAGCATGTAGGGCTCACCACGCAAAAGCTGTAAAAAACATAAGCAAACCACAGGTATAATATTAAGAAGAGATTCTTGTTACACGAGGTGTCAAGGCACTATGCGAAGATGGAGCAGACAATGTGAAAATACAGGTCACCCCAATCAATTATATACTGTACCTAGTGACATATCGAATAAAATTGAGGTCCTAAATATGAGAGAGATGTTTTGGATCTATAACCTCCAGAGCCTGTCCCCGTCAGCTCTGTTTGATGCATTAGAATTGGTCTAGTTTGTGATGAATTAATTTATTTTGTAAAGCAGGAATTGAGGAGAGGTAATGTGTCCAAGATGGACTTCCGTAGTTGTACTTCTTTTCGCACTACAAGAAACTCCTGCTTTAAGTAGAGAAGGTCAGAGGCGATCTGCATTGGTATGTTAACTATTATGAATTGTGTATGTTTGGTTATATATTTTAGAAAATAATCAAGTATGATATTCATTTTTAGTATATTTTAAATTAAAACATTTCAGGTGGATAAAATATCCTTTAGTGTTAAAAGATGAATATGGGTGACATTTAGTGGTCTAGCTGGCCTTTGCTGTTATAAAAATGTGATGTGGAAATACAAATTTCAGATGGTATTGGAGTGATCAAAATAAGGAATATATAGGTTTGTATGATATGTTCTTGTAATTATGATTGTAAAGATATAACCTGTAAAGAGATTTGCATATTGTTATGTTTCTGACCAATGAGAACGAGTCATGTGATTTAAATGGAATGGAGTTGTGATGTTAAAATGAACCTGAGGAATTGTTCTTTTAAATGACACGAAACGCATTGTTCACAATCTTTTAATAAATATAAATATTTAATTGGAGACAGCCTGCGCTAAGTCCAGTTTCGCCACTGTCTTTGTCATTTGCCATGACCAGACATCTATACTGATGTATTCAGTATAGAAAATATTGTTTTGCAATATTTTATAAATGTGTTTCTGCATCCTTGTTTTCAACTATATCTTGATTCTACCCACATAGCGGAGGCCTATTGGGCAGTATATATATGTATATATATATATACATATGCATACACAATGTACTACTTCCTCAGGTAGGATGATCTGCCCTGAAGAAGTAGTACTTGAAACAAATTGTAGGAGTACTGTTTATATTATATTATCTCTCAGTAGATCAGTATCATACCATCATTGGAATTTATGCAAATATCTATATTTGACATTGCTACAGTATTATTTGCCCACCCGTCCTGGACAGTAGAGTAGACTGGTAGAGCCTCCAGGACTTCCCACTTGAATATGCATCTTCATGTTGTGCCTCTGTGGCAGCTACACAAGGTGAACGGGCTTTTTGTCTGTCATACCATTACCATCTCTACTCATTGATACACTCTTGTGCTCTTCTTTCTTTCAGTTATAAATGTAACTCCATATTGCTTTCATTAAATTTGACTTTTCAATGAAGTAATTGTAGTTTTTTTGATAAATGCTGTCCTACTTATGAGTTTTTAAATGTCTTCCATTGCCTTTCAATAAAGTTTTCATTTTTCTGGCATTTTTGAAGTACTGAGTTACGGGAAAAAAAAACTTAATTTTTTTCTTTACTTTGTCTCTTTACTTATGATTTGATTTATCCAGTGTGTTTCCTAAGTGTTTCCAATTTGCTCTTTTACTACATATTTTGTTATCACAATTGTTCTCTTAAACCTTTCTTTTAAAACCCAACTCAGTATTGCATCACCTTTTTTTGTGGTACAGTTCCATTTTGTCATTAAAATTTGTCCTTTAGAAACATTTTTCATCTAATTTCTATGTATGTAGAATTTTCAGTCTATGGGTTTAAAAAACAGCTCCCCTCAGTTCACTTTGAAAATTAGTTTTACTTATTACCTCTGTAAATTTTATCTTGTGGTTATTACCATTTATGAATCCTATAAAATCATTTAGTGATCCTTATTCCTATTTCCATAATACCAGAGAATTGTCTATAAATCTTTTCCAGTATATTAACTCTCCTTTTTCTTCTGCTTTAGGGGCATGTAAAACGATTCCCTGTGGGCTATAAAAATATTATCAAGTCTTTTCCAGTAAATGCGAGTAGAGCACTGGATTTATTACTAATTATATTTCTATCATCCACATTCCTACTCAAAGAATGTGGCTCCTTGTGAAAGTGGTTTAGGATATTGGGAGATATTGTTATTTTACTCTGTTTAATATTTTTATGAGGTTGCTGTAATGGAAAATCTCAGGTGTTGGAGTGTACCCACAAGTCATTTTTATGGTTGCTCTCTTGTCCTATGTATCATTTTTTAATTCATACTATTTCTTAACATTTCAGTCAATTTGAAATTGTGATTATTGAGCTAAGATGGAATTAATGTTTACATTGGTGCTTAACTTAAAGATTTCACTTTACGTGGTTACACCAATGTGATTTTGTTAAAAGCCATAAAGAAGTGCCACTTGTGATTTCTTCCTTCTCCGGGTTCAGAGTTCTAGACTCTAAACTTGATTAATTAAAGATTCTTTTGTCATCAACTTCTGTTTTTATTTTCATCAGTCTGAAAGTATTATAAAAAATGTAAAAACGGATAATGTGGACATGTTATATAGGCCAGTTTTAATACATAGCACCCTTTAATATATAGCCCCCTTTATATAGGCCACTTTAATACATAGCCCCCTTTAATATATAGCCCCCTTTAAAACATAGCCCCCTTTATATAGCCCCCTTTAATACATAGCCCCCTTTATATAGGCCCCTTTAATATATATAGAAAAAAGTATTAAAAACCGTTACTTACCTCTCTACGCTCCTCCACTGTGGTCATCACGTCTCTCCTGGCATTTCCTAGGATGGAAGCCTATGGGCTGCCAGTCTAGGAAATACAGTGGCGCAGGAGGCGATGGCATCACTTCCTGCGCCACTTAAAGAAGTCTGAACGCCGATGCGTGTTTTACATTGAAACTAATGTAAATCACATTTCACATTTTTAGATGCGTATTTGGGGCCATTTTGGGTCCAAAACACAAATCCAAACATGCATCTAAAAAATGCCATGTGAACATACCCTAAATGTAAGTTGATTTACACGTAGTCATTGAGGTCTGTGTGAAAGTTGTTTGTCAGGATTTAATCCTTTACCACTGCAGCCCATTTGGACCTCTATAATATATTAATCCTCAGCACCCTGGTATCTATGCAAAAATAGAGTATATTTTATTAGTACAGTTGAAACCAGAATTTTACATGCACTATATAAAAAGACACATACAGTATGCATGTTTTTCTCACTATCTGACATGAAATCAGAATAAACCTTACATGTTTTAGGCCAGTTAGGATTACCAAAATTATTTATATTTGCCAAATGCCAGAATAATGAGAAAGTGGCATTTTTATTACTTACTGCAAAGTCAAAAGTTAAAAGTTTACATACATTTCATTAGGAACATTGCCCTTAAACTGCATGACCTGGATCAAACATTTTGGATATCCTTCCACAAGCTTCTCACAATAGTTGGTAGGAATTCTGGCCCATTCCTCCTGACAGAACTGGTGTAACTGAGCCATGTTTGTAGGTCACCTTGCTCGCGCCTGCCTTTTCAGCCTTGCCTATAAATTTTCAGTAGGACTGAGATCAGGGCTTTGTGACGGCCACTTCAAAACATTGACTTGGTTATCCTTAAGCCAATTAGTAACCAGTTTGGCAGTATGCTTTGGGTCATTGTCCATTTGGAAGACCCATTTCCGTCCAAGCTTTAACTTCCTGACTGATGCCTTGAGATGTTGCTTCAGTATTGCCACATAATCTTCTTTCCTTGTGATGTCATCTATTTTGTGAAGTACATCAGTCCCTTCCTGCAGCAAAACAACCCCATAACATGATGCTGCCACCCCCATGTTTCATAGCTGGAATGGTGTTGTTATGCTTCCAAGCTTCTTTCTTTTTCCTCCAAACATAATTATGGTCATTATGACCAAACAGTTTGATTTTAGTTTCATCAGACTACAGACATCAAAAATGTAGGTCTTTGTTCCTGTGTGCATTTGCAAACATTAATCTGGCTTTTATTTGTCTTTTGGAGTAATGGCTTCTTCCTGTCAGAGTGGCCTTTCAGCCCATGTTGATACAGTACTCGTTTCACTGTGAACAATGACACAATCTTACTAGTTTCCGCCAGCATCTTCACAAGGTCTTTTGCTTTTGTTCTTGGGTTGATATGCACATGTTGGACTAGAGCACATTCATCTCTGAGACACAGAACCCGTCTCATTCCTGAGCAGTATGATGGCTGAACAATCCCATCTTGTTTGTCCTTGCATATAATTGTTTGTACAAATGAATGAGGCCCCTTTAGGTGTCTGGAAATTGCACCCAAGGATGATCCAGACTTGTGCAAGTTCACAATTATCTTCCTGATATATTGGCTGATTTATTTAGACTTTCCCATGATGTTACACAACTAAGCAGTGTGTTTCTGGTGTGCAATAAAGTACATCTACAGATATGTCTCTAAATACTCAGATGTCGCCAATGAATCTATCAAAAGCTTCACATGTCATTATCATATGGGCTGTCCCAAATTGTTTAAAGGCATAGTAATCCTAGTGTATTGAAAATTTTGACTTTGCAGAAAGTAATAAAAATTCATTAAAAATGTTCTGTCTCATATTATTCTGGCATTTGGCAAATACAAATAATTTTGGTAATCCCAATTGACCTAAGATGGGTAAGGTTTATTTTGATTTCATGTCAGGTAGTGAGAAATACATGCATATGAGTCTTTTTATATAGTGTCTGTAAGCTTCTGGTTTCAACTGTAGGTACAAAATTATAGTGCTTAAAAAAGCTAGAAATGGAGGATGGTGTTAAAGGGACTGGGAACTCAGAAGCAACTCAGAAGCGACTCAGGAATGTTTGAAACACATTGGCTAGGAGGTAGCATGCATCGACAGTTAGATACATAGATATATACAGGGAATATGGACCTTCTGTGCTTCTGTTTCTGGAAGGTAGTGCAGGGTCCTGAGGATTATTCCACTTCGTAGGGCTGTGAGTGTGTCCAGTATTTGCACGAAAGTCCATATAGATGCCAGGTGGATGCTCGTGGTTACTCTTGAGTTGCTGTAAATTAGCTAGGATTATGCTCTCCTGGGATTCTTCATGTGTATAAGAAGGGTAGTATTGTACCTTAGGGTGGTGTAACATTTCAGTTCATTCTGAACCGTTCTCAAACGACAGGCTGTGGGCATAATATATAAGAATAAGCGGAAGAACCAAAAATAGGGACTACAGGGCTGATAGGGGATAAAAAAGTATGACGGATAGGATGTTAATGGGAAAAAGGAGGATGGGTAAAAAAATGTGAAAAATACTGAAGAGCATGATATAAAGAGAGTTGAAAGAGAGCTACAGGTAGAGTAGAGAACAGACTATAGCTCGAGTAGGGTGTAAACTCGAGTAGGGTAATAAGGATCAAAATGTAACAGTATAAAAAAGAGGTCTAAGAGAGCCTGATGAGAGTATATAAGAGAAAAAGTACAGTAAAGTATATCCCAAGAGATAGATAGTAGAATAGAGAATGGAGTGGTAAGTAGGTAAGTAGTATATATAGGTAGTATATAAAAGAAATATAAAAAAGTGACCTGGGGACATCATGACATGACGGAGGAAACTAATATGGTGGATAGTGAGGAAAGACAGCATAGTAGAAAGAATACCAGGTAAGCGGTAACGAGCCATAAGTATAATTAAACTAAATAAAATATGACACCAATAGAGCCTTACCAGGACATCAGTTTGAGCAAGAGAATAATATCTGCCTCCATGGTCGGGCCAGCGAACGTGCCAGCCCGGACTGGAAGCGGAAATGACAGCCCTCGCGTCTGCGCATGGTGTCTACTAGAGAAAATAAGTCCAGTAGAGCCTGTACTAATATGGACATGACGAAGGCGTTATCCGCACATATGCAGACATGCGTGGTACTCTTCTAGCCGCGGATCCACGGAGACTGCCTATTGACTTAAGTTTTCTGCTTATCGTTTTGGTACTGTTTTCGCTTCCTGGTTCTGACCCATTCCTGCTGACTACTCAGCTATCTTGTTTGTCTGTCTTGTCGGTTTTGTGTTTGCACTCCCTCAGGGTAGGGACTGCACCCAGTTGTTGCTGACCACTTAGGTTCAGGTCGGAAAGCAGGCATGGACAGTCTCGAGGGACTTAGCACTAGGGTGCGCAGTCTGTCTGTCACTGTAGCTCTGGGTCTCTTACACATCCTGTTCAACATTTTTTTATCCTTTTATTACCCATCCTCCTTTTTCACCATTCTAATCCTATCCGTTCTTCTTTTTTATCCCCTATGAGCTGCTTATTCTTATACATTATGCTCATAGCCTGTTATTTTTAAAGGTTCAGGACAAACAAAACATCATATCACCCTAAGGTACAATACTCCCCTCCTCATATGCATTAAGAACCCCAGGAGAGCATAATCCTAGCTCATTTACAGCAGTTCAAAAGCAGCCACGAGCATCCACCTGACATCTTTACAGACTTTCGTGAAAGTACTGGACACACTCACAGGTCTATGAAGTGTATAATCCTCTGAACCCTGCACTACATTACAACACCAGTAACAGAAGCACAAAAGTTCCATATTCCCTGTCTATATCCCTGTATCTAACCATCTGTACATGCTACCTCCTATTCAGTGTGTCTCATACATTGCTGAGTCACTTCTGAGTTGCTTTGGAGCTCTCAGTACCTTTAACCCAATGCTCCATTTCTAGCTTTTTTAAGCACTACAAATGTGTACCTACAGTATATATACTAATAAAATATACCCTACTTTTGCATAGATACCAGTGTACATCGGATTCTTATACTATGACTTGTTGGGTACTCTGATTCAGAATAACCCTTCCACAGAGCACCTACATCAGAAGTGTGCATACCAAATCTTCTGTATTTTGACCTCTATGACAGAGCCCCATTTTTCATATCTGACATGTGTAACTTTATGTGGTAATAACTTTGTGATACTCTTACCTATCCATGTGATTCAGAGAATTTTTTCTCGTGAAACATTGTGCTTTAAGCTAGTAATACTTTTTGGTCCATAGAGAAAATTTAGAAAAATTTGTCATTTTCAAAGTTCAAAACTTTCTGCATGTATGGAAGATAGTTATAATGCACAAAATTGCTTATTACTAGCATCCATCATATGTCTTATTAATGTTGACATAATTTTTAAATGTCCCAGACAACCTAGATATCTTTAATAACCTTCCAGGTTGCCATGAAGATCACCAGCAGCCCCTGAAAGCCAACTTTCCTTTAAAATCCAGTCACGGCCGATGCATGAAGCCAACTGTAATATACAGCTGGTTCCATGCACCAATCACGTGGGCTCTGCTTGTTAGCCTGCATGATGTTTATGACGTACCAATACGTCAGTTTGCAGAAACCCCTTCCCACCCATGACTTACTGGTGTGTTTAATGTCAGTAATGGATTAAAGGCTATGGGTGTTGTGTTAGAAGAAAACATTCAAGTGCCTTTACCTTTATGGCCGGGCATAGTGACAGTTGCCATGGAGATCAGTACACAGGAGTAATGCAGTGTACTGTTGTCCATTGTATCAGGGATCTGAAGATCACTGATACAAGTCCCCTATAGGGGCAAATTCAAAAAATTTAAAAAACAGTAAAAAAAGTCAAACACAACACAAAAAATAAAATAAAAACATGTACAATACCCTTTCCTCCCTTACAAAATGAAAGTCGTCTCAAAAAAGGTAAAAAATAAATTAAGTACGCATATTTGGTATCACCGTGTGCATAATTACCTACTCTATTAATTTGTTACATTATTGAACTCACACAGTGAATACCATAAATAACAAAAAAAAGAATTGCGTTTTTTAAAAAGTGATCAAAAAGTTATATAAATGCCAAATTGGTACCAATGAAAACGTCAGTTAATCCCGCAAAAACATACCTTACTCAGCTCTTTATATGGAAAAAAGTTATGGCTATGAGAAGATAGCGATGCATAAATTTTGTTTTACACAATAAAAACACTTCAACCTAAAAAAACTAAATACATTTGGTAAAGCCATAATCCCCCATATTGACCCACTGAGTAAAACTGACTTGTCATGTATACTGCACAGTGAGCGTTGTTAACAATAAAAAACACTACTAGTATTGCAGTATTTTCTTCACCTTGGCTTACCTGGGGACGTGTTGCACCACATTTATAGAAGTAGACACATTGATGAATCTTTGACGCAAACGCACAGAACAGTAAGAACAGTCAGATCAGGTTAAAGGTGGTGCCTGAGCCAGATATGTCGTATTGGAACTACAATATGCCTGCATGTTTGACCTGCTGTAGACATACATTCTGGCGCATTCTACACTGCCTTAAAGCTATTTAGAACTGGCCTGTTAGCGCTAATGTCAACCAGACTAGTACAAAGTTGCTCCTCCATTATTGGGTCCTTAAGCCACTTTAAAACAAATCCAGTGTGGAAGAACTGAAGTACTGCAATGTGTTCAGATAAAATAAACCTGGAAGCTTTATTCTGGATAAACAAAAGATAAAACTATTGGCATCAACAACCACTTACATGGTTTTGAACATTGCTATGAAAAGAAATTGTCATTTAAAATACATAAGACGCTGTTGGTAGCATTCACGTTATTGTGAATAAAACTGATTTTTTTCTGTAATCTGGAAGGAGTGTTGAAGCTCACCAAAAGAGACCTAAAGTTTGCCCTTTAGGACCTTTGATTCTGTAATGGTATATGTCAGGATACCTGCAACCTAGCCCACAAGTGTGAAGTGAATGGGGCCTTACAATAAGAGCAATTCCATTCTGAAATTCAAATTCTATAAAGAAAATTCTTACCCTTTGTAAGAAAAGTGCTTTAATTCCTTAGAGACTGGATTAGAAATAAAATTAATCATATTCAAATGGCAAAGAATCTTGCATTATTTGTTTTCCAATTATTTGATTTAAAAGCTTAGAAACTGCTTGTGGATCAGCAAAGCAAACATTGCAAGATAGAGGAAGTGAGAGTGCTGGGTCTGACAAGCTGAATATATTTTTTACCTCTGTTCATTATAGAGGTTATGAGCAATCTTCATTGATATCGGGGAGTAATTTTGCTTTTTTCTAGAGTAGCTGCAAACTGTTTAAGATTCGAAGAAAGTGTAGACTTTTCTTATCTTGTACAATGCTCCAAAGTGTTTTTATCTTTGCTGCAAAGTGTGTTTGTGCAAGGCCATTTCTCCTTATAAGAAATATGCAAGTCTCCTGTATAGTTTCTGTGTGGAGACAAAGTCTGGCTTCTGTTTAATGACATCTGTCTGAAGATCTAGTACAAAGTTGCTCCTCCATTTTTGCGTCCTTAACCTGTTCCTGGTTAAGGACCTGACTGGGCTGTTTACTCCCCTTCCTGACCAGGCACATTTCCCTTTTCCATAGTGCATGCCAGGTTTGAACACTATAAAGCTTTCTTGTGCTTAAATACTGCACATGGCCATTTGACTTTTTTGGAGAAATGTTCCGCTTTATTTTTATATCATTTTTACATAAATTTTTTCAAAGGAAAATAGTTTGTTTTTCAATTTTTGTTATTTATTTTTTTTTTTTACTGCAAAAATGACACTAAAATACGTTTTGGAATTGTGTCACTTTTCCATCATGGACATTTATGTATAGGTGATATCGAGTTTTGGATTTCTCAAGGCTGGGCTAAAAGTTGTAGTCTGGGATGTTAGTATTTATTTTAAGAATATTTTATTTTGTGTGTTTTTTTGTTATTTTGTTTCACATATTGTGCATAGCTGTGTATACATAGCAATCAGGAAGTCAGGAATAGTAATAAACCATCCCTGTCTTTTCAGTGGAGAGTCCAGGTATCACTGACAGTTGGCTCTCCATCTGCACAGCTGTACAATTAGGCCTCGTTCACACGGCTTATTCTGGGACGGATTGCAGCCGTACTGCACGCCGGATTTGCGCTGCAGTACAGCTGGAATCCGTCCCAGTCATTATGGTAATCCACAGTTCTCATAGAGAACTATGGATTCCGTCTCTTCTCCCCGCTCGGCGAATCCGCCGAGTGGGGAGAAAGTGACATGTACATTATTTACGGCGTGTACGCGCCGTGAATAATGACTGTCTATGAGGCCGGCCCCCGCCCCGACCCCCTGCACGGCTGCCGGCGTAATTGCGGGACGAAATCCGTCCCCGCAATTACGTCGGCAATAAGTCGTGTGAACATTGCCTTCGTGTACGGCTGCACTCTCTACACAGATGTTCCAGAACACCAGTGTAGAAACAAACTGTCGCCACCCAGACGTTTATAGTCTATGAGCGGTCGGCGAGTAGTTAAACTACTACAAAAAAAATAAATGCAGTACAGAAGAACAGAAGTACTGCAATGTGTGCAGATAACATAAAAGTAGCAGATGTATTCAAGATAAACAACAGATAAAACCATTGGCATCAACACCCACTTATACGTTTTGAACGTTGCTATGAAAATAAACTGTCATTTAAAATACATAATACGTTGTTGGTGCTAGTGGTTTTATTCTCACATTATCCTGACTAAAACTGCAACCTGGAAGGAGTGTTGAAGCTCACCAAAGGAGACTATGGGCAACATGTATGTACATGGTTGCACCAGTTTTTGGGCTGAAAGGATGCCAGACTTCTGATGCAGCCCTGTTTTCTAGATTTACAGGCCCACTCCAAAATTAGGCGCATTATTAGGCAGCACTTTGTAATGTGCCTAAGATCAGGGGGCATTCTGGAGGCACAACGCTCCACAACCATATGATTCTACACATTTATGATAAGAGGACGGTAAAACCGGGCGCATTATTGCTAGAAAAGCCAGACCAAGTTACAAGTGGTTACCTGAGCCTGAGTTGCCATTTTGGAGATAGAAAGTGCCTAATCTATAACCCGCAGTAGAACATGGTCATAAATCCAGGTGCATTCTACGCTACTAATGTGCGCAAAAAAATTGTCGTCTAGGTACCAAAATACATACATGTCACCCTATGTTTGCTCTTTAGGATCCTTGGCTCTGCCATGGTATATGTCAGGATACCTGCAACCTAGTCCCCAAAACAATGTGGCATTACAGTAAGAGCAGTTTCATTCCAAAATCTAGGCTAAGGAAAAACCTAAGGTCAGACAAATGGTTTAAGCATGACACAATTTTGCCTTTTGTATGAAAAACGCTTTTATTCCTTAGAGATTTGATTTGGAATAAAATTCATTATATTCGAAACGAGAAGCATCCTGCCTTATTTGTTTTCCAGTTGTTTTCCCACAGAATCTTAGAAACTGCTGGTGAATCGGTAAAGCTGGAGCTGAAAAGCTGAATATTGAATATTTTTCCTGTGTTGATTATATAGGCTTTAAGCAATCAGTGAAATACAAAGAAGGACCCCTGGATCCTATAGGTTTGAAGCTGTGTTTATGCAGGTAGAGTGGGTGATTTGATAAAGATAATGGAATCCTAAACATTAACTAGTACAAGCAAATTGTTATCCGTCACAGTACAATCATAGTACTTTCTTTCACTCGTATCTCCAGTTCTGCAAGACCATGACTACATAAAGAACTAACTTTAGTGCAATTAAGAATATGTATAATTATTAGAGCCTTGATCAATTCCCATTACTGAGTTATTTAGAATTCATTTGTAAACAACAGCTGAAAACTGATCTCAATGTGAATTATAAATTCAGCAAATACCATTAACGGATGTCAATGAGAGAAGTTAGAAGATAGCATTTGTGATTAGTATGTGATATGGGTCTCCTAGAGTTTGCTGTATTGTATGTACCAGTAGTCAAAGGCATTGCATTTGGACAAGAGTTTTTTTACTATAAAATTAATCCAGAGAAGCTAGATTTTTAAAACTGCTTCATTAAAAGAATTACATATCTTTTGCCATTTCATGTAACTGTATGTGCAAACCTTGTATAAAGTCAATTAAGAAGACAAGTGGATCATTTTATTATATCAGCATTGGAAAACAAAAGATTGTGTAATATACTATAAAGTGTTTTGCAGAGATAGCTAAATAAAAGCTTCATAAAGAGCGAAATCTTGAAAAGCACAAGATATTTCTTAGCCAGCTGGCATTCTGTCTTGGCTTCTATGGGTCTCTTTGAGGTCTCCAACTCCACTGAGATTCACCACAAAGAAAATCATGGTCTAAAAATAAAAAAATGAAAATAATATTGTTGTAATTTAGTTTTAAAGGTTAGAATTTTATTTATTAAATATACATTGTATTTTTCTTAGAATTGAAAGAGTAAGTATATTAATGATATATACATTAATACAGTTGTTTGCCATCATTTTATGCTATTTTGTTTTTTAACTTTGTATGAATGTGTTTTTGTAATGTCAGGCAGATCACTTTGTTCAGACGTAATGGCTAGACAATTCACGCAATTTATCTCATTCAAGATAACTTCAGTAGGTCAGGCATATTTAGTCACATAATAACTACTGACAAAAGAACACTACCAACTATATAGCCAAATACACAACATAGAACATTATGAAATAAGTCAAAGGATAAGTTCATAAAATGGAACTGGAAGCTGATTCTGGAATAGGGTTCCATGCCCAAAATCAGCATCCAAACTGAGTGTACAGTTTTACACTGTACCCTGTGCAAAATTTGATTTTACACAAGTGTTTATTGGTGCGTATTGTCCGTGTCGTTAAAGAATTGACATGTCGCCGATAACAATAAAGTGCCCAAGGCGGAAATCCTTGAGTTTAATATAGTGATGGTGTGACATTATTGCCTTTATTCCCCAGTATGACCCTATCTTGCCATAAGTTTGGATCCAGGGAAATGATAGGGTTTTCCCATTAGGGATAGGTTCCAGGTTGGAGTCGCCCTTATTGGGGTGGGTACTCCATTGTTCGATAGGCAGGGGTACTATTTGTTTTGTGGTTTTTTTTTCCCCTTTCTTTTCATTTACAGTTAGGGATGGTTTTTTTTTGTTATTTCACTTGTGGTGTTTGTTGGTCCATTATTTTCATTGTATATTATTTGTATTAATAAAAGTTAAGTTTTAGCATCTCTTTATGTAGGTACTCCAATATTGTTAGAAAAGGTCAAGTTTTGGAAATGTCTATGCTGTAATGATTTGGGGTTGGTCCACATTTGATAAATTACCCAGGTTGTTAGACACTAAGTAATTAACATATATTATAAGTCTACTTTATGTTGGCATCACTTTTTAAACAATCTTTTATTTTTTTAAGACATAAAAAGGTTCTTAAACAATGCAGCAAATTTTAACATTTTCAAGAAAATTTGCAACACAGATTTTTGAGGGGCCTCCCATAAATGACTTCATCTAAGAAACTGCATGCCTCAAAGTATTCAATACAACACTTAGAAAGTTGTTTTTTTTAACTCTTTAGGTGTTTCACAGAAATTAAAGCAAAGAAGAGGTGAAATTTCTAAATTTCCCTTTTTTTGCACATTTTCAATTTCTATCCATTGTTTACTGGAATACAGTAAATGGTAACAGAAAAATGCAACTCAATATTGATTCCCTTGATGCTGCCATTTTTAGAGATATCCCACTTGTGGCCCCAGTGCTCTATTTGACTCAACCACAAGCCTCAGAATAAGAGGAGCACCTACTGGATCTTGGGGTCTCCTTTTCATTAAGCTATATTTTAGGTACCATTAAAGGTTTGAGGACTCTAAGGTCTTAATAAACACGACTTAAAAGACCTAATTTGGGAAACTACACCTCTTAAAGAATATAAATACAACACATAGGCAACAAATATTTTACCTGGACAAACCAAATATAAAAACACCAAAAAGATGGTCACAGAGAACACTATCAAAGTCCCGCACGCCCCCCCCCGAAATCAGGAACATTAAAAAGTGCTGCTTGCGCTCTGTAATGCGCCCGATACTGATGTACAGTAGGCATTTCAGTAATGCGAACAGGGCTGCGCCTGAAAATACGCCAGACTTCTGGCGCAGCCCCGTTCATACATGTCCCCCTAAGTGTATAAAGTGTAAGAAGTAACTACTAACACTCGTGAATCAAAACAAAAGGGAAAAATAGAGTGCTATCATTGAAAAAAAAATCCAATAAGAAATAGAGAAAATAAAGAAAAATGAGAAAAAAAAAGGCAGAATTAAATTGCGACGTGCTAATATATAAGGAAAAAGGGACATAACCACTGAATATATATTAGCAAGTGTGTATATATTGACATCAAATAGATGATAATAGACAAAAATGCAGTGATAGTGCGTAAATTCAAACAATTAAAATTTATAGTGTTGTTATAAAAACAATATAAATTAAATTAGTGAAATACACTTAATGTGAAAAGAAAACTAAATTTGTATGCATTCTTCATTTTTTTCTCTGATTAATTTTCTCTCCCTATCTACTTCTAGTCTCCAATCACTATAATCATAGAGATAGTACCAATCTTCATGGATATCTTGAATTTTAACACATTCCTGATTGCTTTGCTGGACTAAAACTTTCTAATAATACCCAAACTAATAGTCCCTTACTGTACTTAGATATATAGAGAATACCCAATGATAAATTATGCAAACCATAGGATCCTGCAATTTGTGACCTGACAGATTTACAAACACCAGGACCATTTTTGATATTTATATCACAATTAGATTAGATTTCAGTTACTCATATTATTCAATTAATAAATAATTAATGAGGATTAAAGTTTCATCCCCCCACTGCATTAAACAGATACAGCTAAAACTGCGAATACAGCTTTAAAATGAAACATAACTGAGCAGATATTTGAGCAGTTTTCAAGATTGTCAAAAGATCCTGGAAAATTGTAAATGTTACAAAATATTATGTTAAACTTGTCATGGATTATAAATGGAAAAACTGGAGGTTAAAGTTACTAATTCTGTTACTATGAGAATAAGATCATTTTCCCTTAATATTTCAATTACCAAGTGTACCATATCCAAGCCTAATTGTTTATGGTTAGATAAAAGCAGAGACATTGTTGGCTTTTACACCACGGGTTAACCACAAATTGTAGACTTAGTAAATAGCTTAGAAGAAGCATCTAAGATGGCCTTCAAAGGAGCTTAACACAGCAAGCACCAAGCATATTGCTTTGCAACATTGCTGGTAACAAAAACGTATGATTAAACCTGCACATAGCTATAGAAAAGATAAGTATACCTAGACAACTTACAGTGCATGTACATAATGCAGACTTAAAGAGATAATTCCATCTCAGACCTGTGTGGCATACCAATATGACCTGTGCCTATTTCAAGAAGGGTGGTCCCCTTACTCTCATACTCATGGATGCCATGCTATACAAAACAGAGAGGTGGTGATGCATATCCAGCTCTCTCTGTTTTCTTCTATTGGAGATCCAAGTACAGCCAAGTGAGTGTGCTGCGCTGTACTTGGAACTCCTATTGAAATTAATGGAGAGAGCTGTGCACGAGCAGCCACCATTTGGTTCTGTGAAGCGACAAAGTTTACCATTAATAGGGAATTCCCTTCCCATGAATTTGCTTTAACATGTAGATAAAGGTGAATAAAGTTTATTACCAAATGCATTGCTGTTCTGATTTTGCTTCAATTTTTAGAGAAAAAAATATGTTATCTGGAACTATGGAAAATAAATATGAACATGTATTGGCAAACCAGAAACCTACTACAACAACCAAAATATATCCAACACAAGAATATAGTAAAAAAGTTTTACATAAGTAAAAAACAAATCAAACAGAAAAAAATGATAAACCAAAAGGCACAAGGGTCACAAAAATGAAAAAAACATTGGGTCGCACAGGTTTCTAGAACTCACTTCTTTTTCCTTGATCCACTGGTTGCATCTTGGTTAAGTTTACTTACCGTAAATACTCGAGTATAAGCCGAGTTTTTCAGCACAAAAAATGTGCTGAAAAATCCAACCTCGGCTTATACTCGAGTCACTGTCGGCATTTGGGCGCTGTGATTGGATGCTTCAGCTATATGCGACTCCTCAGGGAGAGCATATAACTGAATGCCGAGTACAGCCAACAGCGTCCAGGCGCTGCTGTGGCCCGGGTACTGTCGGCGATCTCTTCTCCTGTATGTGACTCCCCCGAGCGCATACAGGTGAAGAAATACCACTGTGGAGCAGAGAGCGAGCGCTCCCTGCTCTGCATTGGACACCGGGCCGCTGCAAACTTGCTGCTGTCCGGAGATACCGGCACAGGCAGCGTGTGTCATCATGCTGCCTGCGCGACCTGATGACATCACGCGCTCTGTGCCGAGAAGATGGAGTGGAGCGCCCGGGAGGCGGAGCAGCGGGGGATCGAGGTAAGTGTTTGTTTTTTGTTTTAAAACCCTGCCTATACCTGCCTGTAACCTTCCTAGAGGGACCTATACCTGCCTATAGCCTGTCTATGAGGAACTATACCTGCCTAGAACTGCCTATACCCTGCCTATGAGGACCTATACCTGCCTATAACCTGCCTATGGGGACATATAGCTGCCTATACCAGCCGATAACCTGCCTATGGGGACATATAGCTGCCTATAGCCTGCCTATGGAGGACATTAAACTGCCTATACCAGCCTATATCTGCCTATGGGGGACATTAAACTGCCTATGCCAGCCTATATCTGCCTATGGGGACATTAAACTGCCTATATCTGCCTATATCTGCCTATGAGGGACTTTAAACTGCCTATACCTGCCTTTATCTGCCTATGGAGGACATTAAACTGCCTATACCAGCCTATATTTGCCTACGGGGGACATTAAACAGCCTATGTTATTTTATTGGTATCCATTTTTATTTTTGATATTTACCAGTAGCAGTGGCAGTTTCCACCCTGGGCTTATACTCGAGTCAATAAGCTGTGCTGGTGGGGGTGGCAACAGTAGGTGCCTCGGCTTGTACTCGGGGCGGATTACACTCGAGTATATACGGTATATTATTTGATATATACATTTATTTTTGTAGATGCTTTATATTATTTTTTTCAGTGTTTTTTTTTTTCATTTTTGTGACCCTAGTGTAACGGTCAGGGAGTGGATCCACTGGACCACCGCAAGCGATGGTGGAAGCCCACACCAGGGAGCGGAATCTAAGTAGGTCCCGGTATTCACCAGAGCCCGCCGCAAAGCGGGATGGACTTGCTGCGGCGGGAATCTACCAGGTCACTTCCACTGGCGGGACTTGCTTGCGGTGGTGGCCAAGGGTAGGCGAGGTACAGAATCGGCAGGCAGGCTCGTAGTCGGGGACAGGCAGGAGGTCAGGGCAGGCGGCTGAGGTTCGAGAACGTGGACAGGCAGAAGGTCAGGGCAGGCGGCAAGATTCGTGGTCGGTAAACATAAGCAAGCGGGTTCGGTACACGGTAGGCAAAACAAGGATTTCTGGAACGCTTTCACAGTAGGCATGAGCACTAAAGATCCGGCAAGGCTGCCAGGAAGAGGCCGGACTTAAATAGGAGCAGTGCCCGGTAATGGCCAATTACCAGTGCTCTGTCCCTTTAAATTTCACACTGCCACGCGCGCCGAGGGACAGAGATGGACGGGACAGGAGCGTGGCCGGGTAAGTGACTGGGGACACGGGCAGAGGAGTGAGCGGACCCCGGACCCGAGGTGCAGGACGGGGCGCCGCTCGGAGTCGGGGCACGGATGACAGTACCTCCCCCCCCCCTTAGGTCCCCCCTTCTTTTTAGAGTGGGGGAATTTCTGAATAACGCTGCAGTCCACGATGTTCTCCTCCGGGTCTCACGATCTTTCCTTGGGCCCGAACACCTTCCAGTCAACGAGAAAATATCGCTTCCCTCTAGTCCTTCTCATACCCAAGATTTCCTTAACCACAAAGACATTAACGGCATCAGCCACAGACGGAGGAGGGACTGCCTTCTGAGAGAAACGATTAAGGACCAGGGGTTTTAGTAGCAAGACATGGAAGGAGTTCAGGATACGCATGGTAGGAGGGGGCCCGGGTTTTAGGCCCGGGTTTAGCGCTTAAGGCCCTCGAAGGGCCCTACAAAGGGGGGTCCGTTTGTAGGGGGTTTTTGGGGGCGGACATATCTCCCGACAGCCAAACCTTATCCCCCGGGGGAGAAGCAGGGGGAGGGCTTCTTTTTTTCTGCCTGCGCCTTCATGCGTCATTGCAGGGGAGCAGGATTGGGGGGTCGGCCAAAGGTCCCTATTCCTGGGCCCGAGTGTCAGCAGTGGGACTCAGATGAGGAGTGCGGGGGGGTGGGGGGGGGGAGGCCGTACACCCGTAGAAGGGAAGTCACCCCTGGATTCAACTCTCGGGAATTATAGAAAATTTCCCCAAAGGGAAATAAATTTGGCCCCGTCATCTTGCCGACAGATACGAAGGGGGCAGGTAACACCCCAAACTTGGTTGACTCTCCACTGGCCCTTTCCCGGGGTGGTAAACTGAGAAAGTCAAGTTTACCCGGAGTTGAGATGAAAGGGCCCCCCAAATTTAGAAAAGAACTGGATTTGCAGGGAGACGGTGCGACGAAAAATGTGGAGAAAAAATAGCTCGGCCCGGCGCGGGGCGACGGCAGGGCCCGGCAAAAAGGGGCAAAAGTGCCATTTTTAGAAAACTGGTTATAAAACCCCCCCAAAAAAGGTTTACCCCGACGAAGGGGTAGGTCGGTTATGAAGTCCATCGTACGTGAGTCCATGGTTGGTAGGGTTTGGGCAGTGGGTGAAAGAAAACCTGCCGGTTGCGGTAAAGGAGCCTTGTTGCGGGCAAAGGAGGTACAGCCTGGACAAAACTCTTGACACCCTTAGCGAGGTCAGGGCCCCCAAAATAAAACCGGGAGATCAGGGGGAAACTTTGCGGGACCGGGAGGGCCCGGCCCAAACCAGGGAGCGTGCCCCCCACTTCAGGATACACCTACGGAGGCAGGGGGGGACATATGTTTTCCCCCGGCGGGGGGTTCCGGGGGGGGTTCGACGGGGCTACGGGTTTAAGGGGTTTCCCGGGGGGAAATTTAATGAAACGGGGGTCGCTTCTTCACCCACTACATCTGGGAACGGGAAAAGGGCATCAGCCTTCACGTTTTTTCGGGGGGGGGAAGTGAATCGGGAAAATTTAAAGCGGGAAAAGGAAAAGCGCCCACCTACCCTTGGGCGTGGTTGAGTCGCTGGGCCGTCTGGGGTACTGGAGGTTTTGTAATCTGAGTAGTTTAACAAAGGGGGAGCGCCCCGAAAAAGGTAAAAAGGCCCCTTATCAACGGCAAGGGTACAGTTTTTTCACCTAAATCTTTTTCAAAACCCCGGTAGTCGATGCGGGGCCCTTTAAGGGAAACCGTCCTTTTTTTCCCACGAAAAAGAATCATGCCCCCCGAGGGAGAAGGGGACTTTCTTTATAAACCCCTTTCTGGTGTTTTCTCCGGATGTACTCGACAGGGTTGTGTCTCAGGAGCGGAAAAAGGGGTAAAACTTGCCCGAGGGGGGGGACTGGTCCCTGGCATTTGATCAATGGGGAAATTTAATTTTGGATGATGTGGGGCAAGGTCTCCGCTTGCTTCTCGGAAAGACATTTACCCAAAATCTTGATGTGGCGTGGGGAGACCCCTTAAAAAGGGTTTTGACGGTACCGGAGAAAACGGTTTTTACCCAGGGGGAGGTGCCCCACCAAAAAAGCGGGGACCCACCTTGGGCCCCATCACAAACTTGCCCTCTGCCAAATCAAGCAAAGGGGCATGGGGGTCAGCCCCCGGAAAGGGCCCCCAGGATGGGGGAGGAAGGCCGGGGTAAAACATAGAATGACAGTCCTTTCCCCCCTTTATGCGTGCCCCAATGAAGGGGGGGCGTGGCCCGTACGGTAACGGGGGCTGGATCGCTGGGTTCTCCCCCCCTGAGGAGGAGATGAACCCGAGGTTTTCTCCCCGGGGGAAAACCAGGGAAAAATTGTGTTGAGACACCAGGGGCAGGTCCAAGAAGTTTCCCGCGGGAAAGGGGCCAAGAATGTTTAAGCTTTAAAAATGGGGCCCGGCTTCCGTGCTGGGGCCAGGGGGGGGTATTTTTCAGACGGGGGAGAGAGGGCCCTTTTCCCCCCTTTGGGGAAGCCTCTCCCCCGTAGCCCCAGGTGCGCTCGTCTCCCTGGGGCGGTGGGGTGGAGAAAGGAAAACCCCCGAGGAGATGTTCGGGGGTCCACAGAAAGGACAAAA
>JAODAL010026838.1:0-56013 GCA_025379985.1 Phyllomedusa bahiana
CCAGGTTAATTTTTAGCAGCCGGGCCATATTTAGCCAACAGGGATAAGCAGCCAGTAGGACCATTAATAGAGGGGGGCCCGATTACCCCGGCTGGCAATATGTAGCCGGAAAGGGGGCCAGTAACAGACAGGCAGGGCCATATGTAGCCAGACAGAACCAGTAGTGCCAGGCGGGGCCAGATGTGCAGGGCCAGTATGTGGGCAGGCAGGGCCATAAAAGCGGCGGGGCCAAAAATGTAGGCGGGTGGGGCCAGTATGTGGGCGGGGCAGGGCCAGTATAAGGAGGCGAGCCGCAGTGGACATGCAGGCCAGTTTATAGGGGGCAGGGCCGCATGTGGGGGGCCCAGGCCAGAAAATTGAGGCAGAGCCAGTAATAGGGGGCGGGGCCATATAAGAGGCGGGGCCCGTATATAGAAGGCAGGGCCATATGTGGGCACCCCGGATCAGTAAAAGAGGCAAGGGCCATAGTGGGCAGGAAAACCAGTATATAGGAGGCGGCCATAGGGGGGCAGGCAGGACCATAATAGGGGGCGGGCCATATATGGGAGGAAGGGCCAGTAGTGGGGGCAGAACCAGTAATAGGCGGGGCAGGGCCGTAAATACAACAGGCCTTATATAGGGGGGCAGGCCAGTTATAGGAGGCAGGCCAAAATGTGGGCAGCGGGACCTTATATAGGGGCGGGTCATATTAGGGGGCGGGGGCCCGGTATATAGGAGGCAGGGCCAGTATGTGGGCAGGCAGGACCTGTATATAGGAGGCAGGGCCATATATAGCAGAAGGGCCACTATATAACAGAGGGCCAGAAGTATTTTTTAAAAAATAAAAAAATACTCCCCTTTTTTTCCCCTCCTCTTCTCCTGCTCCGGAGCGTCCGCTGGCAGTCGAGTGTGGGTCGCAGAGTAGGTGCCCGATGAAGTCATCACATCCAGGGACTGAATGGCCGGAATCAGAAGATCCTAGCAGTTCTGTTCGGGCCCCCCTCACCGCCCTGCAGCGGGGCCCTATGGCTGGGTGCTGGTGTACCCGGCCATGCAGCGGTTGCGAGGGGAATGCGGCCACCGATACATCCCCCCTGTGCCGGGAAGACAGCCGGGAGGGCCCGGGCACGAGGAGGCCGAGTGGCGAGGGAAAAATGGCAAACTGAAAATATAAAGCATGAGGTATTTGTTGATATTTTGGCCAAGATATTTAAACTACAAACCCAGTCAGGGGCCTCATTTTCTTGAAGTCCTAAAAAGTTTAAAAAACAAATCATGGAAAAAATGGAACATAATTTACTTAAAAACACAGACACACAGGTATACTCAGAGCTTAATGGCTGGACAAGAAACCATTCCCAGTAGTAGGCAATATAAGTCCCAATGCTACATTTGAGAAGTGGCACAGGTCCAGATCACTGATGAACAATTGCTCACACCGATCCATGAGGGGGGCAAAGCCTAGTATAAAACTGCACATGGATAATAACCAGTTCACACCAGTATGAAGCAGAGCCATATAACCATAAAAGGGAGATTTCTCAGGTGCAAAAATACTGATGGACAACCACTCACACGCCTACTATTCATAAGGGGGATGCCATAAAGAGCAAATAGGTCCGACCTCCCATCTCGAAAACAAGCCCCAAAACGGAGAGGTGGTCAGGACTCTCCCATTGATTTCATTAGGGGTTCAGAGTACAGCTAAGTGGTAAATAGGCTGTACTCTGAACTCCCATTCAGGTTTTGGGGCTCATTCTCGAGATAGGACCCACATCTATCTGTCATTGATAGCATATCCTAGCAATAGGCCATCAGTGTCTGAAATCAGGGGCGTAGCTACAGGGGGTGCAGATATAGCAGTCGCTACCGGGCCCTGCAGTCTGAGAGGGCCCAAAAGCTCTCCTGCTACATAAGGAGATACCAGCCTTGTAAGTGGCACACGGTAGCTGGGGGGGCCCATTTCACTTTTTGCACTAGGGCACCGGATCTTCAAGTTACGCCTCTGTCTGAAATGGGATACCCCCTGGACAGTTCAGTAGATTTTCTATTGATAAAGGATAGAAATCAGAATGTTGTAGTTAATGGAATTTACTGGAACCATTTAGACTGGTTACAAGTAATGAACAAAAGGACTTGTTTGGGGGTCCTGTTCTCTTTAACCCATTCTCAATGCAGCAATACACTACATTATGATAAATTTTCCTCCCCACATTCCAAGAGCCATACTTTTTTTTATTTTTCCACATGCATAGCTGAATCAGGGCTTTTTTTAAGGAAAAATCTGTACTTTTTAATGGTACCATGCAATATATAATTCAGAGAAACAGAAAAAAAATATTTGTGGGGTGGAACTGGAAAATAAATGCAATTACAACATCTGTTAGATTGTTTGCTTACTGTGCAGAATACATGCCATGGTATCACTGGAATCATACTGCGGGTCAGTGTGATTCCGGAGATGACAAATTTGTGACGTGTCCTCTATATTTTACTACATTTAATTTTTTATTTTTTAACTTTGCTTTGTTACATTCTGAGACCAATAACTTTTTTACTTATGCACCCACTGATTATTAATAATTTAATAATTTAAACAATTTATTTAAGGAGAAGAAATTTTCTGTCTGAGTATTGTAGTAAAAGTTCTGCATTGTCCAGGACTATTTACAGGTCCTGATTGTTGACAGCTTCAACAAAGCCAACAGAGCAACCAGACAGTAGAGAAATCAAGTCAAATGCTTGGCTACAAAGCTAGAAACCTGCAAAAAGAGGGAGATTATGATCTTACTGTACAGAGATCTATAAACACCACATCCTGCATACTGTAATTAGTTCAGGACACCTTACCTACAAAAAACATTAAAGGGGTTGTCTCACTACATCGATTCCTCTTACCTCAGTCCTGTTTTCTTGGTTTCACTTTGAGTTCAGGGCCATGTTTACTGGCTTCCACTAGGCTGCAGTAGAAGCCAGGTCTGTAGCTATAGCGACCAGTGCTGGCAGCCTATCAGGAGAGATCAAACAGGTCTGTAGCTATAGTGACCTGAGGGAGCTGATGCAGCCCATAAAAAGAGGGGATATTTAGGAATAGGTAGGACACTGTTAATGGACACATATTGCAAAGTGACTTGTTTCTGCAAGATCTTTAAACATAAAAAGCAATCCTTGTAGTGAGACAACCTCTTTAACAAAGGATACTGGCTTCAAAGACGGGCTATAAAAACGTTGGAAGGTCTAAAATGCCCTGAAGAATTGCAGCGACATCTATGAATTCACGTGCTGCATTTTTGTAACTTGACGCTGAAATCTCAAGTTCTAAATAGATATAGAGGAGTGTATAATATGACCGTATGAATGAAAGTGTAATGCGCCAAACTTTGTATGGCAATTTTGCATCAAACTTTGGTGCATTCTAGATTCTAGGTGCATTGAAATGTGTTGTACCATATATAGAACACATACTTCTTCTTTGTTGTCAGGTCCTTTGTTTATTACATTTTGTTGCTACTTTTTAGGCCATGTCCCTACGGCATGGTTTTTCAGCCGGTTCTCGGTTTTGAAAACCGGCTGAAAAACTTTTACATGGACCGTAATGAAAATTCTGTGCAGCGGTCCCCACTGCACGTATTTTCCCCCCGGCGGTCCAAAATACATAGAACATGTTCATTCTTCCGTCCGGTTTTCGGACGGAATATGAACATGTCTATGGGAAGGGGGAGGACTTTTCTCCGCACACCGCGGAGAAAAGCCGTCCTCCCGCAGCCGTGTGCATGGTCTGAAAACAGGACAAATACCGGTCGGATAAACCAACCAGTTTTTGTCCTGTGCTGTGTGAAGTGCCCCTTATCCTGGATTGTTCACACATGTTGCTCCTGTGAGTGCAATGAGAGAGGGATATTTGTCCTGGCTAAGATACCAAATGCTGATCATACTGTCAGAATTAGCACAGGAAGCTGTACAATTAATCCAAACCAGAAGGATTCAGTTTCTGATTATAGCCCTGACTGGATGCCATATTAATATGCCTCAGGAGAGTCTGAAAAGGGAATGGAAGAATGAGGGGTGAGCTGGGCCAGGGACAATCTGAACATAGTACATCAGGAACGAGAAATAGCAGCAACTGATAGCAAATAGAAGAGGAAAGATGTGCATGCCAATCACAGATAGCAGGTAGGAGAGACAAGAAGCAGTGACATGGCAGTGACCTAAATAGACCACGCGCACTGCCAGGACATCACTGCTGCGGCGCTGCTACGACATTATTCACAATCCTGGTAAAACAGTACACGACTAAAATGTTTGCATTACGTCACACTTCCATCAAGGGGTCAGTTTGCACAGAAACTATACTGGCAGCGCTGGACCCATTAATCAACAGACACTTACTGCCACCAAACAGCCCACAGTGACTTATAATAAGATCTGCCAGGTTACATTGTGGGGTCCATTGTTTTGACGCTAAAAATACCACAGAATTCTGCGCTATTCTTCTTGTCAAATCTGACGGCACTAATGACTGTAAGCAGAGCTTCTGGTGATAGAGCAAACAGAGCCTCACTGTAAGGCTGCATCCACATGGCAAGGGCAAAATACTGGTTGGATTCTTAAAGGGGTTGTATCATTACACTGATTCATCTTACCTCAGTCCTGTTTTCTTGGTTTCATTTTGAGTTCAGGGGTGTTTACTGGCTTCTACTAGGCTGCAGTAGAAGCCAGGTCTGTAGCTATAGCAACCAGTGCTGGCAGCCTATCAGGAGAGATCAAACAGGTCAGTAGCTATAGTAACCTGAGGAGCTGATGCAGCCAATACAAGAGGGGATATCTAGGAATAGGTTGGACACTGTTAATGGACACATATTGCAAAGTGACTTGTTTCTGCAAGATATTTAACATAAAAAGCAATCCTTGTAGTGAAACAACCCCTTTAATCACAATCCAAACAATATTTTACACTCAGTTGTCATTTTCTGGCCATGGTTTTTGGATTTTTAGCATTGGAATAGTGTATATAGTCCAACCTTTTTTGCAAAGCTGTCAGTTTTGAAATCCCACCTCAGAAAACCTGAGCCATTAAGACAACAGCTTGGATTATCTATTGAGGTCTGTGGGGATGGATTACAGTCAGAATTTCACTGGTTTCAAAATCTGAAATCCATGTCAAAATCCCACTGTAAACCATGTTGTGTAGATAGGCTCTTAAGGTGCACATACACATTAGGCAATACCTAGCCTAATCCATTGATTTTGGTGGAATCAGATTAAGAACCAATGGCTACTAGGGTCTCCTGCTTTCAAGTTGCCAAGCGCTTAGTTCCATGTGAGATACGTCGCACCCCTTTAGACTCTTTGGTGTCATTTTTCTGAAGCAGCCCAGAAGATTCAACACAGTTTCTAGATGGGCCTTGTGTTAGAAGTCACAGCACAAAGGTAATAAACAAAATAGTCCATAAAACATTATGATGTGTATTCCCCAGTGTGAACTGAACCCTGGGAGAAAGAAGTCACATGTCACTTTTTTCCGGGGCGTACGTGCCAGGGAAAGTGAAAATCAATGGGAGCGCTGTCGTATATACGTCGGGTAAAAGCAGTTTGAACATACCCTAACCCTCAAGTTCAAGGTTCATATTTGACATGCGATAACCTTGCCATAGGTGGATAGTCTCATGCCCTTTCACTGAGGTACTGTCATTTTTTTATGTACAGTGTCTCACAAAAGTTAGTACACCCCTCACATTTGTGTAAATATTGTATTATATCTTTTCATAGGACAACACTGAAGCTATGATACAATGTCAAGTAATCAGTGCACGGCTTGTATCACAGAGTAAATTTGTTGTGCCCTCAAAATAACGTAACACACAGCCATCAATGAATAAACCACTGGCAACAAAAGTGAGTACACCCCTAAGTGAAAATGGACAAATAGTGCCCAAAGTGTCAATATTTTGTGTGTCCTCCATTATTTTCCAGTACTGCCTTAAAATTCGGGGCATCGAGGCCTAAGTTTCACATTGCACCCACGGGAATCCTCTTCCCCCCTCCATAACAAATCTGGATGGTGGAGTTAAGCCCTTTTCGCTCATTCATTTTCCTTTTGGGAATGCCCAGGGAGGCCTTAGTAGGGTTTGGTCTGGGACAATTGGCCGTCCAGCGCCTTTACCTCTTTTTTCTTTTAACAAGGGCAGGGTCGTCTTGGAGGAAAATCCCTGCCCCCGGGGAAAGGGAGGGGTCATGCTCGCTTTGGTTATGTACGTACATGTTGGCATTAATTGTTCCCTAATGCCCGGCCCCCACACCGCGCACTCATAGCCCAAACCATGACATCCCCCTACATGCTGATGTAAAAAAACATTGTCTTTGTATCCCCCCCATTTGCCCCCACACATGCTTGACACCATCAAAAAAAATACATTTATCTTGGTCTTACAGACCACGGATTAGTTCCGTATCCATATCCTTTTCTGCTTGTTTTTCAGCTAATGTTAAACTTTTTTGTATATCTTTAGAAAAAGCTTCCTTCGGGGCGAAAGCCATGAACCATTTTGTGTAGTGGTGGGTGTATGGTCTGAGTACAAAACGGGCGCCCCTCCACCCCGAATCCCTGCGCGGTGCGGACCTCATATATCTATTTTAAAAGACAATCCTGGATATGTGTTGAGCACGGCACTCAATGCTTTTTGTTGAACATGGCGAGGCGTTTGAGTAAAAAGTATCTTTTTTAACCATGAAAAGTTAAACATTTTTTTAAATAGATCAAAAATTCTTTATTTCAGATACTCAGGGGGTTTCTTTTCCATGGGGACCCTGTTAGCTTCCAGGTCCAGTATGAGAGTGGTAACCCCAATTTTTAACCCCCTTTCCCATTCACCCCTGAGACCTTATAACTTTAAATGAATACAGCCCCTTGGGGGGGAAAAATTAAAATTTGTACCAGTTTTTCCCCATTTTCACTTGGGTGTACTTCTTTTTGTTGCAAGTGGTTTAGAATAGATGATGTGTGCTGATTATTTTAGACAACCAATACATGTTAACAACTTACAAAATTAACTTTTGAAAAGCTGTTGTCCCATGAAAAGATAAATAAAATATTTACAAAAAATGTGAGTGTGTTTTTCACATTTGTGGATACTTACAGATGTAGAAAATAAACTTGTTTTATAACATTTAAAATTTGTGACACGAAATTTTTTCTTTTTTAAATTGCTTTGTTTTGATGTATAAACAGATAACGTAGAAAGCCATGGTATCATCGTGAAACTAAACTTTGCTACATCTGTATAGTGCACATAATCTAAATACGAAGATAGGTGTGTGCTGTCATCACTCTATTGAAACACTGTACCTAGTGAGGGAAATGTCTTGATACTCCCAGTAATAGTTCTGTGTAAAAGGGTTGGGGGAAAACTGAGTCTCTAAATGCTAGATCTTCTCCCCCAATTTTAAACAGGTTTTACCCTGTCTCCCCCCATATACACAGCCCTTTTACAGTTGCTCTACCTTTGCCTGTAACAGAGAGGGGAGGGGGGAGGGAGGCATTTCCCCACTTGCTTCCAGTTTAAATTTTTGGGGTATACGGTTAACTAATGCAAAAGTTCTGGTTCAAAGGGGCTGTCAGCCCGAAGAGAGCTCGCACCATGAGAAACACTGCAGGAAGTCTGCAGAGTGACTTCCTCTCCCTTCCCATTCTAAACCCCGAAGATGAGTCAAAACTCATTTAGTGAGGGGGGACCGCATACTGAGAAGGGGAGACCGCCCCCGGATTTTAAACTGAACAGATGAATCCTCAATGTACGAAAAACTTCAAATTATAAAACCCATTTAAGGCCTAAGATCTTAAGCCTACCAGGATGAATAACGGCTCAGAGCGGTGGTGGGCACCCCGAGGGGTCCGGGATCGGGGACATTTAAACCCTCGACTTCCGGGGGGCCCCGTCTCTGAACATCAAAACAGTTGCGGGAGAAATTATGGGCCCACAGGCTCCCTAACTCCGATGGGCCCCGTCCCGGCTTCTTTTCTCCCATTACCTCCTTTCCCGTAGCCTCCAGGAAGATAGAAAAATTGGGATTTTTTTCCCCACTGTGGGCCGCGGGGGGGATGAACAGAAAGGAACAAAAATGTTATCCAAAGGTGGGTTTTAAGCTGCTTTTTTCCGTATGTTTAACAATAGTTTGGAGGACAAAACAGTGTCTAACACATAGTTTGACTATTTAAAATTTAATATAATGGGGGAAAAAAGTAAATCAAAAGTCACACCTTTGACTTTGACATAGCTTGGGTTTTGGGTGGTTTTTGAGACGAACCAAAAGTTGGTCTATTCGTTTTGTTTTTCCCCTAAAAAAAAGATTTTTTGAACTTTTTTTTTTTGCTTGAAGCTAAGATATGTAACAAAAGAAAATTTTTCGCGAATGGTTTTTTTACATTTCTTTTATTTTCTTTGTATTGGGATTTTTTTGACAAAGTATAAAAATGTTTAACAACATATACATACGTTTACATTTGTACATAAATGGATGTAAATGTATACAAATGTATGCCAGGTTTACGTTTTAAATACCAGTGAAGTATACTTAGAAATCCATACGTCTGTGTGCGTTGATCATGGTCTACGTTGCTAGTCCAAACCTATCTAAACATAACATTGAAAGAAACGTTGTGTGGACGGCCACTAAGGGTATGTTCACACAGCTTGTTTTGGGGTGCATTTTGCGGCGTACCACGCTTAATATGCAGGGAAATGCGCCCCATAATTACGGTAATCCATAGCTCTCATAGAGAACTATAGATTACACCTCGTCCCCCCGCGCGTACAATACGATCATATTGTACACGCGGGGAGATAAGTGACATGTCTATGGGGAGTAATGCATGTCTATGGGTCCGCGAGCTTCCGGCCCCTCTGTGCCATGGTAGTACATGCTAATCAGAGCGAGCTCCCGAAACACATGATGTATTGCGGAGCGTTCTGCACTCACCGCAATACATTGTGTGAACATACCCTAACACAGAACGCTTCTCAACAACAGTCTGAACTGAGTTCTCCAACATGGCAGGATCCCTTCTTCACTACTCTGATTGGTTGCAGGCCTACCTATACTTTCCCACCTTAAAGCAACCCTGCCCTAAATAAAGTACTCTGTCATATTAACCTCTTACAAGCATACATAGAATATACTCCACTGTTCATAGAGGATGGTCCAACGCCCCGACTCATGGGTGCATGGGTTTTATAAATATCTCATTTGCAGTGTCGTACTGGCGTGTCCAGGGCCCATCAGTGGAGCTTATTCTGGGGGTCCGGTCTACAGCTACTGTAAAAGACTACACATACTGCTAATGATACTTGAATGCTGCCTTTTGCATTCTGCCTTTATTTCTCTTACTTGTTGCCTCTCTTGCGGATGCACATTCAGTTAAAAAGCAACTCCAGGTATACTATGCTCAGGGACCCGCTCCCTACACACTTTTGGAAACAGAAAACTGTATTTGAAACAGAACACTGTTGGAAAGACGTCATTACATTTACTCCACTGTCGAGCCCATTGGATTGGAGCAAGCACCAACAGCTGTGAGTTGTGTCTATTTTTCTTGTACACATTTGTATATTATTTTGGTTTGTTTTATATATACTTTTTGCAGGATCCTGATACCTCAGGAATGTGATGTGACAGATAAGCCTGACGATACTGTGAAAACGTGACACATTCTTTGCAGATTATGTTCAAAATGTCCCAAACAGGTGCATGGTGTTAAACAGCAAGAAAGGATGGACGTGCATTCTTGTCTATTAGTAGAATGTAACCACAGCTAAATATGTCAGGAGACTATAGATGAAAACATGTCTGCTCTCTTCCTTTTTAATACAGAGCATAAAACTCTTCTAGACACAGAAATGTATATATCTTAAGTATGATAATACCCAATGGCATCAATATACATGGCTATAGGACACCATGGACCATGGACACCATTTATAAACGATATCCTATTTTTGCGTGAGGCCAATTTTAGATAACTCTGATGCAGACACTTTTTATTGTCCATATTACAGTCTCAAGACTTGGACCCTTGTCTAAACTAAACTTAGCTCACCATAGTATCCATGATATTGCTATTAAATACAGCTAAATTGTGTCCTTCTGACAATGGCCTGGTTAAAATCTGCAAAAATCCGACTGTAAATTATCCCTATGGACATCAATAGAAAATATGAACTGTAGGATTTTCTGAGGTCGGATTTCAAAACCAATGGTTTTGCAAAAAAAAACTTAGAACATGTTTTATAGTCCACCAGAAAACGGTGGATTACAGCACTATTGAATGGGGCACCCGAAATCCGAAAACCGTGGCAAAGAGCCGTAACTAAAAAAAGGCCAAAAAAATACACCCGACTGTAAAATGCTCTGACCAGTATTTTATCCTTTGCTGTGTGAACACAGCCTTAGGGTTTATGCAATGGCAAAGTGTATGGGTCCGCACTGTGACTCCATAAGCCTTCTTTTATCTATAAGTATATGAAGTTTTCTTCTGTTTGATTAGGATAAAACGGACAGGACAAAAAACTGCGGCATGCTTCAATGGACTTGATGTGGATATCTCCAGACATATAGCACTTGACTGTAGCTGTACAGCTGCACATAAAGTCTGTTGGTTGTAGTCTCTGCTTTGTGGAAGAGCATATAGTCTAAACTAAAACAATCCAAAAATGAAACACGTGCGCTACTGAATGGGCAGAAATTGGGAAAAACCTATTTCATCTAGAAATTACGTCCTAATATAATGAAACCTCAGACCAATCTCTGCATTATGTTCAAATCTATATGTTCTATATATGCTATGTGTGCTGTAGTTCTATTACTGGCTTAGTGTATGCTAATACACAGTTGAGTCATATTATTATGACCACTTTCTACTTTCGATGTTGGCAGAATGACGCCTATGAACCAAGTCACATGGGATAAGCTGGCTTGACGGGTATATAAGGGGTGTGATAGGCTGCCTGCACACATATCCATCATTACTGTCATGGGTAAAAGATGTGATTTATCAGATTTGCAGAAAAGGGATATTTTTTGGCTTTTGGACCAATGGTCCAATGATGGCAGAATTTCTGAAACTGTTCAGTTTATGAACTGTTCATGTGCTGCTGTGGTGAAAGTGTATCCTAAGTGGACAAATGGCACCATGATGAATGAGGCATGTGGAAACTGTGGAGCACCAAGTGCCACTGATATTAAAAGTGAAAAATTGGCTATAAAGCTGCACAAGTGTGAACTGACACACTACAGCAGAGCAGGTCACTGGCAAATAGAACTAGGGGGCTACTGTGTAAAACAGCAGTTCCTTGAACCGATGCGTATGGGGCTATGGAGCAGATGGGTGTTCACTGCACCTCTGCTAAAGAAGTTCCATCACCAGAAAAGGCTTCAATTTTCACAGCGGTATTTGAATTGGACCTACACGGATTGGCAACAGGTTGACTTCTCCGATGAGTCACGGTTTCTACTTTGTTGAATAGTTGGAGGTTGGCGTGTCTGGCGAGAAACAGCAGAGAACATACACCCTGCAACTGTTGTTGGAAGCATATGAGCTGGTGGAGGCAGCGTTATGGTCTGGGTAATGTTTTTGTGGCATTCTCTTGGCTACTCATCCATGTGGAAGGCGCTCTCAGCTGGTTTGGATGTGAATTTCATCTTTGTATCTACGTACAACCATACATGCTGATTTTCTTCCTTGGGGTAGATGGGATCTTACAGCAAAACAATGCTACATGTCACACAACTAGAAATGTCCACCACTGGTCGCAAGAGCATGACCAAAACTTCCAAATGCAATTCTGGCACCTTAAGTCCGCAGACATGAACCCAATTGAGAATCTGTGAGACCACTTGCATCGTTGTGTTCGCTCTAGGATCTCATTGGGTCACTCCCAGCCCATTTAGCTGTTGTCCATACTGTACACAGCGGTTATTTGACTGTACAGTTTAGGAAAGTCAAGTGCCGCAAAATATCATTGGTTGACATACATGCACAGTGCTGGGAGACAGTTATAGATTAGGAATAAACTGAACTACTTACAACTTTTGCTTTCACCTAACAACCCCCTTCCAAACGCCCCATTAGACCATACTCTATTTTGCTGAAGACTTTGGTAGTCAGACCTGCATCTATTAGCCTATCACCCTAATGGCTCATGTCAAGAACTCCTGTACACTGACCATTCATTGTTACAATTTGTTTCTAAACAATTATAGTAATCACTGAATGAGGGAAAATATAAAAAGTAATTTAAAATACTGTTGTCTATTGCTTATCTTCAATGATCGATTGGTGAATGCAGAAAAATAGGCAAAAATTTGTGTTTATTTGGTAACCTGGATTTTGAGATTTCCAGCACATTATGTGGTACATTAAACAGTGCTAGCAAAAATATAGCCTTCATATAGTGAAATAAAAAAAAGTGATGGCTCTTAGAAGGATGGGATAAAAAAAAAATGAAATGGAACCACAAATATAGGCTGTTTAAACAAAAAAGCTAATCCCGAGAGGTTATGTGATATATTTGGGGAGTATTCCCAGTTTATGCTGCATTTTTTACAGAATTGTGGCAGAAACATAGCGTACAGTATAATATTACTGTATTACCTTTCCATGCTCAAAATTGAAGTGGTAAAAAGTTTGTAAAATTGCATTTTAATTGATTGTTTCTCACTTTTAATAGCAGTAACACAATAATTTTAAAAGATAGTCACTATTAAAATTTTCTGCAAAAATGCCCTTCACCTTGAAATAAATAAAAAAAATCTGCCAGATTTTGACAGTACTTATCAAAGATTTTATGGTGCTTGAGCATTAAGTGTTTAAACTTATAATTGTCAACTATATAACGCAAGTAATGGGAAGTGTGCCTGTCATAAAGAGCAAGTCTCTTTAAACAAAGTGTCTGATATGTATCCCGTAGGAATTTATAGACGTGTGTCATTCCATGTTCTGATCTCTTTTTCCGTCAAATATTTCAGCAATTTTCACATACTGGAATGCTCTTGGGTGGTAAGAATAGCCACAATGACTGGGATGGCTCTGGTTGTCTTTTGTCCTGCAGCATTTTTCAGACTAGACTGACCACAGAGGTAAGAGGAGCAAGGACAGAAGCTGCTCAGATGACGTCTGCCTATTTTGGAATCTGAAAGCAATTTTTTTATACATTTACTGCAATTTTTATACATCGACAAAATTTTATTTAGCATAAATTCTAAAATCTGAAATTGTAACTTATTACAAAAAGGTGAAAGCCTGGTAGACAATGGAATATTTTGACTCAATGGGATATCTGATCATCACTTTCAACTATAATGTAACTGTAATTGGTGAGTATAGTGATATCTTAGTGTTTTTTGCTTTTTTTGAATGCAACTCATAACTAAAAATTGAAAAATTTGACAGATTTGATTTAGCTAAATAATAATATAAAGAATAATGA
This sequence comes from Phyllomedusa bahiana, assembly GCA_025379985.1. Lineage (NCBI taxonomy): Eukaryota > Metazoa > Chordata > Amphibia > Anura > Hylidae > Phyllomedusa > Phyllomedusa bahiana. The sequence goes on from JAODAL010026838.1 coordinate 13,461, forward strand.
TAAGTTGATGTGTACATGTCTCTAATAATACATAGTTTACACACTGAGGGCCACATGTATCAAAACTATTTAGGTCTACCACTCACTTTTTTGCCCATAGTAACCTATGGGCAAAAAAGTGAGTTTTAGACCTAAATAGTTTTCATACATGTGGCCCTTACTGTATATCTTCAATATTTAAAGTAATATTTTTTAAAAACCTAAGTCAATTAATATACAAAAGTACAAAAAGAAAACATTTGTTGTATATTTGTAATTAAAAATGTCTTAATTATTTCAGAAACTATTTTAGCAGTTGTCATTAAATTATCTTTATAGTATACAGTGATAAGAATAATGCCTTATACTAATAATAATTATGTTGCAATATGATCTATGTATCTATCTTTTCGTCTATCTTTTGCATTTACAAATCATGTTACTTTATATCCATCGATGACTATTATTTTCTATAATTTTTCCATGTATATAAACAGACATATTTACATATATCATATTCACGTTAATAGTTACAATTGTGCCTAAAAATGTCTATGATTAGTTTAATAACATCAATTCTGAAGGTAGATATATTTCTGTATTTCTTTGCATTTCCTTTAAAGCGATTTAGAATATCCTATAAATGAGCAATATACAATACACTCCATGTATTGTAAGTTATAGACCAATATTAATCTTCAAATTGTGCCATACACATCATAAATAGTCATCTAAACCCACTGATTTAGGTGAGATTAGCCGACAACCTAATGTGCATTACTTCCAGCCAACGGTCTTTTTTTGTCTATGGTCATCTTAACATGGATAGAAATAGAATTCCGATTTCTATTCAGTCAGACCAATTTATATTGATATGTATAAATAGTCAATTGGTTCCATTAAAATAAAATGTCTCATCTGCCAGAAAACTAATCTGAAATTGTCTGCCAAATTACCCTGATTGTAGTGTGTAAAAAAAAATCTGAAATGTAATTCAATTGTAGGGAATGTTTTCTGAAAGACTGATCAAAAGACTGATCCTTTTCCAACAATCTATCTCTGTTTGACATTAACCATTTTATCTTTAAAGAACTTGTCCACATTATTTAAAAATGAAACAAAATGATGTATTGCTTCCCAGAAAAGAAAAAAAAAACCTCCCCTTCCTACTCACCTTCGTTCCAGCGTTGGTTCTGCGTTGTCTCGCCATGGTCTTCTGTTTTCTTACTAGCTTTGGCCAAATAGGACGTCACCACTGAAAATGCTGTTCACTTCCGAATGGTGATGTCAGACAGTGGAATGTGAGAGAAACAGAACCAGCAGTGGAGTAGTTTTTTTTTTTTTTTTTTGTGGGGGGGGTGGGGGGAACCTTGTTATTTTATTTTTAAACAAACTAGACAATCCCTTAAAGATAGATTTAATTGGTTAGAAATGTGGAAATATTTTAGGTTCCACACAAGGATATATTATGCCGTATTAGGCTATGTTCACATGGCGTAATTGCGGCGCGTACAGTACGGCTGCAATTACACTGGGTGATTTGGGAGCTGATCAGCCCGCCGACCCCATTGACATGCATTACCCGCGGCGCGTATTCGCCGCAATTAATTGACATGTCACTCATATTCCCGCGCGTAAAATACGATCGTATTGTACGAGCGGGGAGAGGATGCATAATCCGTAGTTCTCTGTGAGAACTATGGATTACCTTAATTTCAGCGCCTGAAATTAGCCTGTGTGAACATACCCATAGAGTACCTCATTAGATTGGGTCTTGCCCTTCATCCAGTTCAAAGAGCAGGTACTGCTGAAAATAGACCTGGGTGTAGCTCTGAGGAGGAAACCATTCTTTTATTTTCTGTGAGACTAAGGCCTCGTTCACATTGGAAGTTATATCTGCCGCGGATTGTGCCGTAATGCAGCGCAGATTTGCGCTGCAAGTACGGCGCACATCCGCGGTGATTACGGTAATCCACTGCATCTCATAGAAAGCATTGGAATCCGTCGCTCCTCCCGCTTCGTCCCCCGGCGAATCATCGTATGTCGGCGGGGAGAAGTGACATGCACATTATTTCGGCTGCGGACGGCCGTATATACATTGAATTGTCTATGGGCCGGGAGCGCGCTCAGCCCGCTTCGGCACCCGCCCTAGTGACCGCCATTATTAACTGGCAGATTTGTGTCTCATAAACGGCTCACAAATCCGTCGGGAATAAGCCGTGTGAACACGGCCTAACATGAAATGCTTTTTGGGAAACATGGTCTGTAAATTAGATTTCCTACAGAAGGAAGAAAGCTTTCTTTCTAGTGCAAAATATTCAAGGTAGTTTTCCTGTTAGTGAAGACCAACCAACCGAAACATAATTTTAGCAAAACCAGGGTCTCCTGGTTAGTTGTCGGACGAACATTTAAGTATTCTCAGACGGGAGAAGGGAATCAGCTGCGGCTAGACACCTCTGGCCATGACTTATCTCCTTAAAAATCAGGATTAGACATACTTAAAAACCCACTTCCAGCTTTTTCTTTCTTATGATATCTGCCATCAGCTTAGAGTCTGGAGAACACTATGCAATGTTAAAGGATTGGCCAGAACCACTGAAATCAGCAGGTTTTGTTGACAGTCATGTGTATGTATAGGCACCTTTACAATCAATCAAACATAATACAGAATGCAACCATAACACAATGGGTGGTAGCTGTTACCAAAAACTACAATTAGATGAATTGGATGTTGTTCTATTTCTCCTGAACCATCACATATTGCCTATGCTGTAGTTAGAATTTTTCATGTGATCCTATCTGTAGCATTATGTAACATTAATTTCAGATTCTCTATGAATGTTCATCCAATGTTGCTGTTCTACGTTCTAGGCAAAATTTGGCTGACGGTGATGATTCTTCTAAGAATGGTGATGGTTGTTTTTGCTGGATATCCACTTTACCAAGATGAACAGGAGCGATTCATCTGCAACACATTACAGCCAGGTTGTTCTAATGTGTGCTATGATATTTTCTCTCCTATGTCCCATATGAGATATTGGCTTGTTCAGACTGTCATGGTTTTCCTGCCCTATGCTTTATTCAGTGTCCATGTCTTCCATAAGGTAATGACATACATGGCAACCTCAAATGACAACTGTCGAAAAAGTAACTCCTCCAACTATCATGGCGTAGGTTTACATATGGAAATACTTGACTTTTCAGGAGCTTACCTTGTCCACGTAGTGCTAAAGATTCTGTTGGAACTTGGCTTTGGTGTTGGGCAATACTTTCTTTTTGGGATGTTAGTTCCAAGTAGATTCAGTTGTTCACAGGCACCATGCACCAGTAATGTTGATTGCTATATCTCAAGACCAACTGAAAAGTCCTTAATGATGATTTTTATATGGGGTACAGGAGTAATTTCTCTTATTCTAAGTTTGGTGGATCTGATAAGTGTGTTTTATAGAAGAAGACACTCTGAGAAGATTAAGAAGCAGCTACTGCTTCTTGAAAACGATTCTCTTAAAGGTGGCTGTTGTTCGGAAACCCCTCCACACGCTAAGCTGGCTACGACTCCAGACCAGATGGTCATCTACCCCAACTGCCCTTCCCACAACCTTGAGAAAGGAGAGGGGCAAATAAAAGGTGACTCTCACTCTCTGCCTTCATTTGAAGGAGAAACTGCATCATTTCAGACTGAAAACTCTCATCAAGACATGGGAAAGTCAAACATCAATACGAACAGCAATAAAACTTGTTCCTGGCAGGTGAATGCAATTTCAACTGGAAATAATACATTTGGAAATGAACATCATCCACTCACCCATCGGCAAGCAAAGGCTAACAAAGAAAAATGCAGTAATCCCAGCCTGGCGGATACATCACAGCTCGACAAAAATTCTGGGTCAAAAAACAAAAAGTCTGAATGGGTCTAGTGTACTTATATATGATATGAGTTATAGGTTTGTTGTACATTGACAAATGAAGAATCTTAAGATTTTATCAATTGATCTACAGCTTGTCAGATAATGACAAATAAATTTATGAAAGAGTTTATAGTTGAAGTGCTATAGAGAGCTGCATGATTCCAGTGCCATGTCAGTTATGTGCTTGCTATCTTTTAAACCCTTATTCACACATAGCAGTTTAATGAATTTTTATATCTCTTGTTTGTCAGTCAAAACTAGATCAAATATATGATTTCTTGACGAGTAGAGTTCAGAGATACCAACAATATATTTTCTTAATCTTTTGGCTCTTGTTGCCATGTCAAAGACCAGCAAGGTTGGTCAAATGCCAGGGACTATGCAGCGGCTGGAGAGGTGTTCCAGTGCTAGCTGTCCAGTTTTAATTGTATTTTTATGTTCTGTAAAGTTTGGGGATTCTGCCATCACACCAGTGTTAGTTAACTAGGGAAGAAGCCTCCACTTAATGTGGTTATCCATGATAAGATTAACAGATTTATCCGGGTACACACCGGTCTATTTCGAAAAACTGTTTGTTGTTGTGTTGCCCATGCATAAAGAACAGACACCATTCACAATGAGTTGTTTTCTTGTGAGCTAGAGAGCTGATACTTAAAGCCTAATTTACCTATGTGCCAAATTCGGTGCAAAGGATCTAGTTGTGTGGCTGGGCATAAGGAACAGACACTAATCACAGTCTAAATCCTTCCAAAGTTCTTGATTTACCTCTGTGCCAAATTTGTTGCAAAAGTGGTCGAGTCATTTGGCTGTGCATAAAAAATAGCAACGTCGCCAGCGTTCCTAAAAACTTAGAACATGTTCACTCTTCCGCCCAGTTTTCAGGCCGAAGATGAACATGTGGGTGTGAAGGGGGAAAGCTTGAATCCGCAAACCGCGGACAAAAGCCGTCCCCCTACGTGCCAAAAACTAAATACCAGTCAGAAAATCCAACCGGTATTTTGTCTTTGCCGTGGGAACGCACCCTTAGTGCCATAGGAGGAATTATTGGTGTACAGTATACTGGATGAGTGGCAAAAGTTAGATCACAAGGACCCACATACATATGGAGCCAGCCTAAGCTGTCTAGGACTTTTGATAACAACAGAACTTTTATAGGCATGAATTTATCTATATCTTTTAATATTTTATAAAAATGATTTTACAGGACAGAATTGACTTTAACTTGTTACCTTTGTCTTAAAAGTATTTGAAGAAGTATTCAGTAAATAAGACTGATTATTTTGTAGTTTGTAAAGTTTATAGGGCTATCTTATATGTATACAGAATTATTAGCCTAGTTGTGTGGAACATAATAAATGCTGTGTATTTATACTGTTGGTGTGTTTGCATATGATTTTTTCTTAGTTGTTTTTCTTATTGCATCGTATCTTTTTCAACTACATCTAGAATGTGCAGTATAAAATGCTGTAGATTTTTCCCTGTGGGGAGAAATCAAACTCAACTTTACTCCAAATATTTTTTTTCTGGTGTCCAGAGAAATGTTCTAATCTTCTACCATCAAAAGTTCTTCTGCTTGTTAGGGACATACCTAGTAGGGGTCTAAGTATCCGGAGCAGATATGTTTAATGATGATAAATAAAAATATGTTTTGGCTGCCACTAGGTGGAGCTCACTGTGTACCGATTTATTATTGAAATCAAAGAGAACTATAAAAATCCACAGGCAGTGAGTTCTCTTTAGGGGCAATATTTTGTTATTTAGCTGAATAATTGTGTATAGAAAAGTAAAGGATTTGGAGTCCTGTATCAGAAAAGTAGGGGTTTGAACAAAATTCTAGATTTATTTAGATTAAATGGAGTTAAATAAGAGGTACACTTTCCTTTGCTAGGTAATTACCATTGACTCATTTATCACTCTAGACCAAATCATTGCATTATTCATAAAATGTACTCACTAGATCACCCTAGATCTCGAAGAACATTAGAACCCATAAATGGGCAGCATGAAAGTGGTTAGCATTGTTGCCCTTCAGCCCTAGCTCCTGGGTTTAAATCCCACCACGGGCAAGTAGTATGGATGTTTTTCATGTGTGCATGGGCTTCCTCCTAGTACTTCAGTTTCGCCTACACTCAAAAACATACTGATAGGTTAATCTGGAATGTACATTGTGAGTCTCAATGGGGACAGAGACCAATAGGAATAATAGCACTCTCTATACAGCGCTGTGGAATATAACAGCTCTATATAAATGAATACCCTACCCCACCATGGATAATTAGTATCAGCCTGAATCCCTTGCCCCTATTACATCAAATATGTAATAACTATGAGTTGTTAAACCCTTCTAGGCCACCAGATGTAGAACTGCTTGAGAAAAGCTCCTTGGAAGCTCAAACGTTGCATGAGTGAATTAAAGATTTTGATTTGAAGCGTCGTCTGAATCTCTATTATTGCAGGAATATATTTAGAATACTATCTATACGACTGAATTGTATTATGCACATTAATACCGATTCCATGACCTTGCCATGTGAAATTAATAACATTGATTATTTTGTCACAATGGCCCCTGTCAAGTGGTGCAATATATTCGGCATAACACATGTATGAAAACCTTCTAGGTCTGAGACTTTCTTTGTTGCCCATAGCAACCAATCAGAGCGCCCCTTTCATTTCATATAGTGCTCTGAAAAAATGATAGGGGCGCTCTGACTGGTTGCTATGGGCAAAGAAAGTCTTAGACCTAGAAGGTTTTCATACATGAGGCCCTTAGTGTTGTCTATGATGGAATAGAATCTGAGCTGTTGCACATTATTTGTAGGACTGCGTTGCTGCAATCCGGTCAGAGCGCCTATGCTGAACTCTGCATAGCACAGAAAACACACGTACAATGGGCACATGAGCATCAGAAATGGAAGAACATGACTAGCCCAATCAATCACATTTTCTTTTACACTGTGTGTATGGCCAGGTGTGTGTCACTTACCTATGGAAGAGGTGACAACTGGATGCAACAAGAAAAGAAGACAAGCCAAGAGGGGCCCTGGGCAATGTTCTGCTGGGAAACCTTGGGTCCTGGCTTTCATGTGGATGTTATTTTGACATGCACCACCTACCCATACATTGTTACAGACTAAGTACACTTCTTTTTCTTCTGATGCTACATTATTGGGTCTCTTGTAACAGTATGTTGCTATTGCATGATCTGTGTGTGGGGACCTGGGTATATATTTTATGGTTATACGCTTGCACCTGTCATATTTCTGTTTTTGCAGTATGCTTTTATTGCTACCTTGTGAGAAGTCATGTGACCTCACTAAGGGCCACATGTACGAAAACTGTCTTGGTCTAAATTCACTTTGTTGCCCATAGCTACCAATCAGAGCGCCCCTTTAATTTTTCAAGAGCACTATCTGAAATGAAAGGAGTGCTCTGATTGGTTCTTGTGGGCAACAAAGTGAGTTTTAGACCTAGACAGTTTTCATACCTGTGACCCTAAGGGTCTATTTTTAATATTTATAACAAGGTAGAGTCATGAGTTGATGTTTTACGTTTAATGTGTTTACAATTTTGCATATGCTGACTAGCACTCATATTGTGGTGCTCTCCTATCTATATGTATTTATTACTAAAGAGTTCAAAGTGTTGACTTGTCCTCCACATTCTCCTAATCTTAATCCAATTGAGCATCTATGGGACATGCTGGTACTACTAGATTAATCCATGAAGCCCCATCTCGCAATTTACATGATTTACAGTTGCAAGAAAGTTAACCCTTTGGAATAACCTGGATTTCTGCATGGATTTCTAATAAAATGTGACTGAATTGTTATGCAAGTTATGACTATAGACAAAAGTAATTGAACTTTACTAAAAACATGCAAAAATTGTACCATTCATGTCTTTATTGAGCACAGTAAGTATACATAGCGCAGAGAGAAAAAGTTTTTGCCTCCAGACACAAGGGTCCTTGGTTCAAATCCCTGCAGGAATCAAACCTGTGTTGTTTTTTCTCTTTATCAATGCACAGACCTCATTGAGGTTTTATTTTTATTTATTTGCACTGTTTGACTAATTACTAAGGACGACAGAGGACAGGAGTAGAGTTACAGCACCCGGGGTTTGAACACTCAGTAGCTGCCTGAGAGGAGAGGTGCTGTCTGAGCATGTGCGGCCAGTACTGAGGAGCTCGCAGCCCTGGTCATATCCCCTGGAGATGAGCTGTAAACAATGGATCACTAAGGGAGCAGCTAAGACAAAAACGGTGCAGAATTTTTAATAATGATGAATGGTGAAAATGTTTGTTATTTCATTTGCAACCTTCCCACGTCAATGTTGCTTCGTGGCAAAACCCCTTTAATCATGTTACAGAGTCCAGGACTTCAACAACACTTTTGTAGCTCTGCCAACTTCATGTATCTCTATAACACATCTTTGGCATTCTCCTGAGGGTTGTTTGCCTCAAGGCATGGTTCACCACAGCCAATCATTTTTTAAAAGAAAAGATTTGTCAGTAACTAGGCTATGCATGGTTTTATTTAATGGGCAAATCACCTGTTAAATCTGCATGTCCAATCTAATCTTCTTTTTTATAGACCCTTTTCTTGAAGAAGTCATTAATGTAGCAGTTCACTTTTTCTCCCTGCATTGTCGATGTTTACTCAATGTACTTATTAAAACACATAAAGTGTTTGTGTGTTATTCGTTTAGTTAGATGTGTTTTGTGTATGATTGTAACAAATATAAATCAATCACCAGTCTATTTTGCTAAAGTGTTGATCCAGGGGAAGGCAAAAACCCCCATGAGGTAGAAGCCAATTGTCCTCATTTTAGGGAAGAAATTCCTTCCCGACTCCAATCTGGCAATCAGAATAAATCCCTGGATCAGCGACCCTTCTCCAGAATCCCGGTCACTATAACTTGTTATATTATTACATCTAGAAATCTATCCAGACCCTTCTTCAGAATCCTGGTCACTATAACTTGTTATATTATTACACTCTAGAAATGTATCCAGAACCTTCTCTGAGTGAATCACCATGACAAGTCTCTAAGATATATTACACTCTAGAAATACATCCAGACCCTTTTTGAACTCTGTTAGTGAATTCACCATGACAAGTTCGTCTGGCAGAGAGTTCCACATTCTCACTGCTCTTACTGTAAAGAATCCCTTTCTATGTTTATGTAGAAACTTTTGTTCCTCAAGACGTAGAGGATGCCCCCTTGTTCTAGATACACTCCTGGGTATTAATAGATCTTGGGAGAGATCTCTATATTGACTTTTAATATATTTAAACATTATTTTTTATGTCACCCGAAGCTGTCTTTTTCTCTAACTAAATAAACACTCATCTTGCTAATCTTTCTGCGTATTATTGCAGTCACACCAGTCCTTTTATTATTTTTTGTGGACAAACCTCTTGTACATGTTCAAGCTCTACAGAAGTGTCTTTCCTGCTGCACAGATTGCACATGTGCATCGGTGCATGTGTGTCTAACAGTGACTTGTATTATGAGGAGAATAAGACTACTATAATGTGCTCTAGATGCCCCTTTTAATCACCCCAGATAATCCTATGCGTGCCTTGGCAGCTGCTTCTGACACTGGCTACTATCAGTTAAGTGTTTACTGTCAATCCTGAATGGACCTGTGAATTTTGTTACTGAGAGCCTATGAATAGAATTACTGAGAAACATCAAAAATCTATTGGACCCATTACCCCTAAAATATGAATTTTACTAGATTACTATACTTATAAAAATTCAAAAGAACAAAAATCTAACCTAAAATCTAAACAGAAGGTAGGAAGAAATTGCCATCAGGGATGTAAGATTCGCAATAAGTAAACTATATTTTCCGTGCAGGGACACCTAATTATCTCCCCTCAGAAATAGGTAACCGGATTCATTAATCACCGACCGAAAAGGGCAAATCCCAGCAGAACTTAATCCATCTGTATGTCCCTATCGGTGACCTCCAAACTAAAGTTATAGGAGACATTTTCAATTAAAAAGGTAATGGACTGTAAACAACAACTCGCATACCATAGATAAGTTACTATCAGAATTAATGACAATGAATGCCAAAAAATTTTGTTATATAGATCCGCCAGAAGCTCAGCGTTTCACGTGAACACTCTCAGGGGCTCCTCTAATGGGGTACAGCAAGATCAGATAACTGAAACAAAATCGTGTGTGTGTTAGATTAAAGGATGAATACATAAGCCATTTCTAGAAGAGTGGGATATCTCAAAAGGCTTAAGTGTGCCCTAATCAATCCAGGTAGACATATCCGCCAGATCAAGAACATGTGGACAGAGTTAGTGTACTCCACGGTGGGTTGCCGGTGATAATTCCCACACTCGCTCCTCTCACAGACTCACTCTTTATAGAGTCTGTTATCTCCATTTTAAATCTAAACAGAACACTTCTGATTCACCCATCACACTTGCAATATTAAGGTTACGGTACGGTCAGTTAGGAAAACTACTCCTCCGAAAGCGAGGAAATACAAGGCGTCTCTAGAAAACAGTTAGACCGCGGCATGCGCGGACTTTCAAAAGGATGGGAACCGATCTGATCGCAAAGATCACTTCAGTGCGCAAATGCGCAGAGTAGTAAAAATGGCGCCGGTTCAGCTCGTGTTCTATGTTCGGCACGGCCCGCGGTCATCCATGCGTAAGTGTACACATGATGACAAACGTTGTTCTTAGTGTCAAACTGTGTGTGATATCAGACATAACCCCTGCGGGTAAATAGATAATCAACAATAGCCACTGGGGCTGCCTTATAGTTGTATATAAGCTCTGCTTGGGTACATTGTATATATTACGCACCTTACACCCATTATAGCTGCAGTTAGGATGGTGCGGAATTATCCCGAAATTCGTTTCGTTCACTGCGACCGAATTTCTCGGCAAAAAATACTTTGCGTTCCGAATTACTTCGGCACGCAATCACGTTTAAAAAACAGCTATTTCCAGGCTGCACAGAGGCCTGCAGGGTGCTGAAGAACGTTGTAGCCATGCTAAATATGCAGAGGGAGATTGGTTTGGTATTCATAAATGTTGTGTTTTAGTATGACACGCACATGACTGCTCCGCTCTTAGAATCGCTTCACTATTAAAATTCCCTGGGCATCTTAAGAGGGCAGAAAACTGACCAAAAAAATGACAGCGAATGTTGCCTGATAAAGTCATGCCGAGAAAGCTGGAAAAACAAGCTGAGGATATGGTGACGGCGCTAGCCACAGCAAGCATGAGGTCAGGACAGTGGCACAATGATATTCTGGAGGGTGGCAAAAAACAGGAATAGGTAACAGAGTGGCACAATGACCACCGTGTGGAGGTCACGGCAGCAGCAGCCATTGAGGTCAGACAGTGGCCACATATGACAGAGTGTGTAGGTCCCCGGAATCAGCCACAGCAGCAGCTTGTGGTCAGACGTGGCACCATTGACACTGTGTGTAGGGTCACCGGCAACAGCAGCATGAGGTCAGGCTGTGGCACAATCACATTCCGGAGGTGGCAAAAAATCAGGAGCTCGGACATCAATGAGTGGGACAATGACACAGCTTGTGGAGGTCTCTCGGGCAGTTGCCACAGCAGCAGCATGAGGTCAGACGTGGCACAATGACCACTGTGTGGACGGTCACGGCAGCAGCAACAGCGCATGACGTCAGACAGTGCACAATGGACACAGTGTGGAAGGTCACGGCAGCAGCCACAGCGCAGCTATGAGATTCAGACAGTGGCACAAATTACATTCTTGAGGGTGGCAAAAACAGGAGGTAGGCCACAGAGTGGGACAATGGACACAGTGTGGAAGGTCACGCAGCAGCCACAGCAGCAGCATGAGATCAGGCAGTGGCACATATGACATCTTGGAGCGGTGGCAAACAAACTGAGTAGGCCACAGAGTGGACAATGACACAGTGTGGGGTCACCGGCCACAGCCACAGCAGCAGCATAGAGGTCAGACAAGTGGCACAATGACAGAGTTGTGGAGGTGTGGTGGGTGGCAATTACCAGTCCCTGGTAAAGATGGTTGGTGGCAGATGGAGAAAATTGTCATAGATGTGTGGCATCAAGGCGGGGGTGGCTCGGCATTCAGAATAGTGGCAGGAGGCAGGTAGTTTGAACCAGACTTTCTTTTCTCCACAGTTTGGGTGAGGGGCGTCATGGCTGATGTAGTCTGAGCATTAAGCATTGGTGTGTGGAAAATCCTGGCCGATCCTCGCCTGATTCATCTTGAAAGTCAGTTGTTCACATTTCCCGTGGACAAGCGGGTTTCCTTGGGGTAACGATGGCCCCCGCCGCCACTGAACACCCGCTCTGATGCCAAACTACTGGCGGCAGGACAGCTTCTCCACTGAAACCGGCAAATTGCGGCCACACATTCCTGTTTTGCCTGCCCAGTTGGCTCACATCGGATCTTCTAACTGGCGTTGGGCAGAGTGCTGTCATGTAGGCCACCACCGGGTTGGTTTCAGGACTGCTCCAGTCTTGGCTGCTGCTGATGGCGACTACCCTGCGCTCACTAGGCGGGTGAAAGAAGCAGCTTCACAGTGACTTCCAGACTTAGGTTACTGCTGTTGGAGCTGGTATGCTCCTACCCCCCCACTTTCCCCCGCCAGCCGCGCTCGCAGTAGTACGCTGAGCGCCTGAGGTGAGGAGATCCCCCGGTCTGACTGTCAGAGGAGGGACGTTGCCGCCACAAAGGCAGCACAGCCAATGATTCGGAGGATTTCCCTAATAGTATTTGAGTTTGTCCTCCATCTCAATAGCTGGGAAAAAGGCTCCCATTTTGGACCGCGGATAGCACGAGGCGGTCCAATAGGGTGGAGATCCAGAAGTCATCCCTATGTCCCGGATGCTGACTATTCGGCTGTCACTAGCAGAGCTAATAAGCATGCTGCGTGGCCATCTGCACAAGTGACTCCGAGGGGGACCCTGCCTCCATTTCCACTGTATACTGCCACACGGTGCTTGGGGTCATCTGCCTCGATCTTCTCATCTCCATCTACCTCCTCCAGCTGCTCCTGCTCCTCTCTCGTCACCTGGGTGAAAAATCCACTCATTTCACCAGACAAATGCTTCTTCTCCATGTCCTCCTCCTCCATTTCAGTCCACACACCGGGGACTCATGTGGCCTCCGAGATTGTGGTCGCTCGTCTCCATTCCCCTGCTCCAGGAAGATTTTTCAGCACTCTGTTCCAGGACATGAAGCAGTGGACCGACGTTATTCATCCCCGTATTCATGGCGACTGACAAATAACGTCGCCTCTCGAATGGCTCTCTACAAACGGAGCAGGTGGTCACGCCATGAGCTTCCACTGGCTGATATCCAAAGTTACACAGAGGGAGGTACTTCTGTCTGCCTGATCATCTAAAAATCGTTAATGCCTTTTCTTGTTCATACCAGTCGGTCCTAACATGTGCAGGCTGGAATTCCACGGGTGGAAACATTCGCATATCAGAGTCGTGTTAGGGGAGAGGCCGTTCTTCCGCTGCAACTCGAGGACGGTGTTCATGGCTTTGTTAAGAAGCGATAAAGGTGCATGCACAGTATTCCTGGCCATTTTCAGATACTTCTGACAGATCGGTGGAAGACTTCGGAACTTTTCACAACCAGTTTGACACGTGCGACCATGCTGAGCGCATATGGACCATCCCTCCTCGCGTGCAGCTGCGGACACCATGTTCCTCCCATTGTCCGTCACCATGGTTCCGATTTGCAGTTGGCGCGGAGAAAGCCACACATCGATTTTTGAGCTGCATGACGCGAGCAGTTCCTCCCCTGTGTGACTCGTTCACCGAGGCAAGCCAGGTGGTAGAACTGGTGTCACCTTCGTGTGCCACTACAAATGATGGTATGATGGAGCTGTGCTTGTGGCGGGAGATGGTGGTGGTGGTGGAGGAGGAGGAGGCGGACATTGGTGCAGGAGCCGCAGTTTGACAACAGTGGGAGTAGGAGAAAGCGGATGTCTCCTGTCCAAAGTGTTGGTGTGCCTGGGCCGGGGAAGCACATTCACCCAGTGGGGCCGTAAAGGACAGGTACTGGCCATGACCTTAGTTAGCTCCAGACGTACCGCGCTGCCGTGCACCTTGAAACAAACCGATAAGCTTATGGGACTGGGCACCTTCTGTTCTACATATTTCATGAATTGCTGGTACTGACTTGTTGAAAATAAAAATTTACGGGCTTGGAACTCTCCATCTAGCCTCGGCACACAAGCCTTTAGTTTCTGAAGGGTCAGAGTCCACCATTTGGAAAGGGAGGGACTTGCACAGTTCCAACAATTTGGACAGGAGCACGTTCAGCTGCGCACTCTTAGGATGGTTGGGCACTAATGTTGTTCTCATTGCAATTGCCTCGCTGAACGACTGCTGGCGCCATGAGTAAGCCGGGTAGGTGTGCTGAGGAGCAGGAGCATCTGGACTGGGATGATTGGGGGGGGGGGGGGGGGGGGGAGATGATTGTCAAAGAGAAACAGCTCCCTTCTGCAGAGGTGTGGAGCCTTGACCTGGCTGCAATGGACATAGCGTGCCATGGGCGCTGCTGCTGCTGCTGTTGCTGAGGGCGGGCAGTTGGACCACCACATCGAGCACGTTTCTCCCAGGCCACCGGGATGGTGACGCTGCATGTGTTGTCGCAGGGCTGTGGGTTGCAAACGTTAGCTCCCTGGTCCACGCTTCAACTTTCTGCTTATAGATTCTACATATACCCATATTCGGCTCTCCGGTGTCTTAGCAAAGAACTGCCACACCGCGAGTATCGGATTTTACCGGCAACGGCTCCGCACGGAAGTGACTACTGCCACGCTGCCTCGCTGAGCACTGTGCTGCTACATTTCTTGGACCTCCGCCGAAGTGGGTTTTCTACACCGTGGCCGCTTGGCTCCCGACTCACACTTGCTGCTATCCTTGTGACTACGGCCACAAGGACCAATTGGCTGGCCTGCGCGCTGTCCTGACGCGCAAAGCTTGGACGCCTCTTTTATCCTGTACGTGATTGAAGCCCTTGCCTCACCCGGCTCCAGTGCGGTTGGCTACATCATCATCTATTTGTGTTTCATCTCCACGGCTGTCCTCATCACGAGTCTTGGTAGCAGAAGCTGACCCTCACCACACTGACTCCCATTGACATCTCTCAAACATCTATACTTTGCCCGCCTACTGCAAAAGCAGGCGATATTGGCCACCATTTCTTCTTGCTGACTAGTAGCTGCTGACTGCCCTCCTCAAATTGTTCTTCTCCTGCTTATATAGTGGCGCGGAGCTCAGACCACTAGTAGATCTCTGGCTGAGGAACCGGATCGGACAGAGGCGGGTTGAGACAGGTGAGGGCCGCCTGACCTCGCTCCCGGGCAATGCCAAAACTAAGGGGGGTGGTTCTGTGTCTGAACGTTCCCACTGACTCTTGGCTGGGGTTGACAGATGGTCATGGTCTGGAAGTGGATGATCCAGTCAAACCAATCAAGAACCATTCGTTGCTAGTCAGTACACAGCCGCTAGATGACAGCGGCTAGTTGTGCGCACTCACGATGTGAACCACTGCTGCGACGTACACTTGCTGTGCTGGACTGATCAGAAATGTTTGTGCCTCTGCAATCGCAGGTGAAAGAGCCTGCCACCTCTCTGTCGGACATAATGATTGTTCCTAAAATGTAAGGCACTGTTTGATGAAGAATTATCTGTATATGATAATACACACCTGTATTTGACGCAAATATGAACCCATAAGAAGCTTGGGTACACTTGGTTATAAATTGCGCTGCACAAAATCCGGCAGGGAAAAATTGAATTGTATGTGCCGTTTAAAATACTCTGTGTATTTTTACTGAATATAAAAGCACCCAAACAGGCTTTAATTAAACCTACGATATGAATTATGCTACAGAATTTCTTTCTTGGCGGTTGAAAAGCAAAGTTTCTTTTACTGAGTCAAAAACTGCAGGATCAACGCTAATAACCCCTGGATTGTAAATTGCGCAAAAAGATATTGAGCAAACCAAAAATAGTAGCTTTTTGGTTAGCGTGTTACAACTTGCGTGTGTTCTACGGCCAAGCACGCAACCAAGAGATAAAATTGTAATTTTAAACCTATCGCTTGTGAATTATGCGTACAGAAAATGTATATATTTTGGCGTTGAAGATGACGGTTTCTTGGGGTCAGCACCCAGCAAAACAACGCTTTAATTAACCCCCTGGATGTAAATTGGCCGATCAATTGGGCCACCACAAACTAGTAGCTTTGTTAGCGTTTGTTACAAATTGCGTTGTTTTTACGCTACACAAGAGATAATGGTATTAACTTTACGCTTGTGAATTATGTACAGGAAAAATTATATATATTTGGCGTTGAAAATGACGTTTCTCTGGGGTCCAGCACACAGCAAAACAACGCTTAATTAACCTGGATGTAAATTGCGCAAAAGATTGGAGCACCACAATCTAGCTAGCTTTGTAGCGTGTTACAATTGCGTGTTTTCTACGCACACAAACAGGAGATACAGTTGTGTATTAACCTTTGCTTGTGATTTATGCTACAGGGAAAATTTATATATTTTGGCGTTGAAAAAAAGGACGGTTTCTGGGGGTCAGCCACCAGCAAAAAACAACGCTAATTTACCCTGGATTGTAAATTGCGCCAAAGAATTGAGCCCACAAAATAGTAGCTGTTGTAGCGTTGTTACATTGCGTGTTTCTACACAACACAAACAAGAGATACAGTTGTAATTAACTTTTTGCTTGGGATTTAGGCTACATGGAAAAATTTATATATTTTGGCGTTGAAAAAGACGGTTTCTTGGGGTCAGCACACCAGCAAAATCAGCGCTTAATTTACCCCTGGATGTAAATTGCGCCAAAGACATTGTGGCACCACAAAATAGTAGCTTTGTAGCGTGTTACATATTGCGTTGTTTGTCTACCGCGGCCAAGAACGCAACAAGAGATACAGTTGTAATTAACCTTTGCTGTGAATTAGGCGGGCCTACAGGAAAAATTTAATATTTTGGCGATTGAAAAGACGGTTTCTTGGGTCAGCACACCAGCAAACAACGCTCTTAATTAACCCTGATGTAATTGCGCATGAAATTGAGCCCCACGGAGAATAGTAGGCTTTGTAGCGTGTTTCAATTGGTGTTTTTCTAGCCAACACTACTAAGAGATACAGTTGTAATTAACCTATGCTTGTGAATTAGGCTACAGGAAAAATTTATATATTTTGTCGTTGAAAATGACGTTTTTTCGGGGTCAGCGCACACCAGCGCAAAAAACAACGCTTTAATTAACCTGGAGTGTTAAATTGCGCAAAGAATTGAGCTCCACAAAATAGTAGCTATTGTAGCGTGTTACAATTTGTGTTTTTTTAGCGCACGCACAACAAGAGATACAGTTGTAATTGGAGAAACTTGCTTGTGATGATTAGGCTACAGGAAAAATTTATATATTTTTCCGTTGGAAAAAGGACGGTTTTCTTGGGGTCAGCACACCAGCAAAACAGCGTTAATTAATCCCCCTGGATGTATAATTGCGCCAATGAATTGAGCCCCACAACATAGCAGCCTTTGTATCCCGTGTTTCAATTGCGTGTTTTTTACGACACACACAGAGATACAGTTGTAATTATACCTTTTGCTTGCTGAAATTAGGGCTCAGGAAAAAATTATTTATTTTGGCGTTGGAAAAAGACGGTTTCTTAGGGGACAAGACTCCAGCAAAACAACGCTTAATTAAACCTCATGATGTAAATTGCGCCCAAAGGGTATTGAAGCCCGACATCAAAAAGTAGTAAGCCTTTGTAAGCGTGTTACAATTGAGTGTTATTCTACGCCACACAACAAGAGATTCTGTTGTAATTAAACTTTGATTGTGAATTTGGCTACAGGAAATATGTATATATTTTGCGTTTGTAAAAAGACGGTTCTTGGGTCAGAATGCGCACCAGCTCAAAACAACGCTTAATTAAAACCTGGATGTAAAGATTGCGCACAAGAATTGTGCCCCACCAAGAAATAGTAGCGACTTGTGTGCTAGAGTGTTACAATTGCGTGTTTTCTACGCTCCACACACAAGAGATACAGTTGTAATTAACCTTGTTGGTGAATTAGGCTCAGGAACAAATTTTATATTTTGCCGTTGAAAAAGACGGTTTCTATGGGGGTTCAGCACTAACCGCAAAACAACGCTTATTAACCCGATGGATGTAAATTGCGGCTATGAATTGTAGCCCCAAAAATAGTAGCTTTGTGCGGTGTTACAAATTTGTGTGTTTTTCTACGCACACAACAAGAGATACAGTATGTAATTACCATTTGCTTCGTGAATTAGGCTATACAGGAAAATAATTTTATATATTTGTGGCGTTGGAAAAAGACGCGTTTCTTGGGTTCAGCACACCAGCAAAACACGCTTAATTAAACCCTGGAATGTAAATTGCCGCCAAATGAATGGAGCCCACATAAATAGTAGCTTTGTAGGTGTTACAATGCGTGTTTCGTACACCACAACTCAACAAGAGATACAGTTGGTAATTAACTTCTTGCGTGTGATGAGGCTTACAGGAAAATTTTAATTTATTTTGGCGGTTGAAGATAGACGGTTTTCTTGGGGTCAGCACAGCAAAACAACGCTTTAATTTAACCCCTGGATGTAAATTGCGCCAAAGAATTGAGCCCCACAAACTTAGTAGCTTGTGTAGCGTGTAACTATTGAGTGTTTTCTACGCCACACAACATGAGATACATTTGTAATTAACTTTGCTTCGTGAATTAGGCATACAGGAAAAATTTATATTTTTTGGAGTTGAAAAAAGACGCGTTTCTTGGGGTCAGCACACAGCAAAACAACGCTTAATTAACCTTGGATGTAAATTGCGCCAAAGGGAATTTGAGCCCACAAAAATAGTAGCTTTGTAGCGTATTACAAGTGCGTGTTTTCTACGCCACACAAAACAAGAGATACAGTTGTATTAACTTTGCTTGTGAAATTAGGGCTTCAGGAAAAAATTATATATTTTGGCGTTGAAAAAAAGACGTTCTTGGGGTCTAGCAAACCAGCAAAACAACGCTTAATTAACCCCTGGATGTAATAATTGCGGCCAAAGAATTGAGCCCACAAATTAGTAGCTTTTGTAGCGTGTTACACATTGCTGTGTTTTTTTACGCCACACAAGAAGAGATACAGTTGGTAATTTAACCTTTGCTTGTGAATTAGGCATACAGGAAAAAAAATTTTATATATTTTTGCCGTTGAAAAAAGACGGTTTCTTGGGGTCAGCACACAAGCAAACAACGCTTTTAATTAAACCCCTGGGATGTAAATTGCGCCAATGAATTGAGCCCCACAAAATAGGCAGCTTTGTAGCGTGTTACAATTGCGTGTTTTTTTACGCCCTCACCAACAAGAGATACAGTGTAATTAAACGCCCTTTGCTTGCGTGAATTAGGCTACAGGAAAAATTTATATATTTTTGGCGTTGAAAAAGTCGGTTTCTTGGGTGGTCAGCACACCAGCAAATCAAACGCTTAATTTAACAACTGGATGTATATTGGCCAAAGAATTGTGCCCCACACAAAATTGTAGCTTATGTAGCGTGTTACAATTGCCGTGTTTTCTACGCCACACAAAAGAGATACAGTTGTAAATTAAACCTTTGCTTGTGAATTAGGCTCACAGGAAAGATTTATATATTTTGGCGGGTAAAAAAAGACGGTTCTTGGGGTCGCAGCACACCAGAGGTAAAACAAGCATAATTAAAACCTGGATGTTAAATTGCCGCCAAGAATTGAGCCACAAAATAGTAGCTTTGTGCGTGTTAAAATTGCGTGTTTTTCTACGCCCACACAACAGAGTTACAGTTGTAATTAACCTCTGTGGAATTCGGCTACAGAAAATTTATATATTTTGCCGTTGGAAAAAGACGTGTTTCTTGGTCTCAGCACACCAGCAAAACAAACGCTTAATTAACCCTGGATGTATATTGCGCCAATGAATAGAGCCCCACAAATAGTAGTTTGTTTTAGCGTGTTACAATTGCGTGTTTTTACGCCAACCAACAAGGAGATACAGTTGTATATATTAACCTTTGCTTGTGAATTAGGCTACAGGAAAAATTTGATATAGTTTTGGCGTTGAAAAAGACGGTTTTCTTGGGATGGGGGGTGGGCGGAGATGTCAGCACACATGCAAAACAAACGATAATTAACACTGAATGTAAATTGCGCAAAGAATTCAGCCCACAAATAGTAGCTTTGTAGGAGTGTTACAATTTGGTTGTTTTCTAGCCACACAACAAGAGATACAGTTGTAATTCACCTTGATTGCTTGTGAATTAGGCTTCAGGAAAAATAATTTATATATTTGGCGTATGAAAACAGACGGTTTCTTGGGGTCTGCACACCAATGCAAAACAACGTTAATTAAAACCCTGATGTAATTGCGCCAATATGAATATCTGAAGACCCAACATAACAAATAGTAGCTTTTGTTGCCGTGATACAATTGCGTAATGTTTTATACGCAACAAACAAGAGACTACAGTTGTAATTAACTCCTTTGCTTGTGAATTAGTGCTTCAAGGAAAATTTATATATTTGGCGTTGAAAATTGACGGTTTCTTGGGGTCAGCACACCTCAGCAAACAGAACGCTTAATTAAACCCCTGGAAGTAAATTGCGCCAAAAGAATGAGCCCATAAAATCCGTAGTTTTGTAGCGTTGTGTAAACTGAGAAGAAAGCTCACAAATCTTATTACAATTGTGTGTTATCTAGCCACACAACAAGAATACAGTTGTAATTTAACCTTTGCTTGTGAATTAGGCTACTGAGAAATATAATATGATTTTGGCGATTGCAAAAAGACGGTCTTCTTAGGGGTCACAGACACCAGCAATACGAACGCTTTTAATTAAACCCATGGATGTAAAATTGCGCCAAAGAATGAGCCCACAAATAGCTAGCTCTGTGGGGATGCGTGTTCTCAATGAGTGTTTTTTTACGACCACAAAAAAGAGTACAGTTGTAATTAATAACCCTTTGCTTGTAAATTAGGCTTACAGGAAAAATTTATATATTTTGCCGTTTGAAAGACGGTTTCTTGAGGTCTGCACACCTGCAAAACAAACGCTTAATTAACCCCTGGATGTAAATTGCGCACAAAGAATTGAGCCCCCACAATAATAGTAGCTTTGTAGCCTGTTAACAATTGACGTGTTTTTATACGCCACACAACAGTGATCAGTTGTAAATTTAACTTTGCTTGGTGATTAGGCTAACAGGAAAAATTTAATTATTTTGCCGTTGGAAAAGTCGAGTTTCTTGGGGTCAAGCACATCCAGCAAAACAACGCGTAATTAAACGCCTGGATGTAAAATTTGCGCCTAAAGAATGAGACCCACAAAATAGTCGCTTTGTAGCGTGATACAATTGAGTGTTTTCTACGCCACACAACACAGAGAGGATCAGTTGTAATTAAACTTTGCTTGTGATTACGGCTACGAGGAAAAATTTATATTTTTTGGCGTTGAAAAAGACGGTTTCTTGGGGGGTTCAGCAACAGCAAAAACAACGCTTAATTACCCCTGATGTAAATTGCGCCAAAGAATTGAGCCCCACAAAATAGTAGCTTTTGTAGCGTGTTAAAATTGCGTGTTTTTTACGCCACACAACAAGAGATACAGTTTTAATTAACCTTTGCTTGTGATTTAGGCTACGGAAAATATTTATATTATTTTTGCCGTTGAATAAGGACGGTTTCTTGGGTCAGACACACCAGCAAAAAAATAGCTTAATTAATCCCGCTGGTGTAAATTGCGCAAAGAATTGGAGCCCCACAAAATAGTAGCTTTGTAGCGTGTTACAATTGCTGTGTTTTCTAAGGGCGCCCCCAGAAGTAAAAGAGATATCAGTTGTAATTAAACTTTGATTGTGGATTTAGGCCTACAGGAAAAAATTTATATATTTTGGCGTTTGAAAAGATGGTTTCTATGGGGCGCACAACAGCAAAACCACGCTTAATAACCCCTGGATTGTAAAAATTGCGCCTCAAAGAATGAGCCCCACAAAAATAGTAGCTTTGTTGCGTGTGTTACAATTGCGTGTTTTCTAGCCACCACAAGAGATACATTTGTAATTAATCCTTTGCTTGGTGAATTAGGCTACAGGAAAAAATTTATATATTTTGGCGTGAAAAAGACAGTTTCTTGGGGTCAGGCATTACAGCAAAAACAATGCTTAATTAAACACCTGGATGTAAAATTGCGCCAAAGAATTGAGCCCATAATTAGTAGTTTGTAGGTTGTTACAATGGCGTGTTTTCTACGCCAACACAACAAGAGAGTACAGTTGTAATTACACCTGTTTGCCGTGTGAATTAGGCTAAGGAAAAATTTATTATTTTGGCGTTGATAAAGACGGATTTCTTGGGGTCAAAGCACACAGCAAAACAACGCTTAATTAACCCTGGATGTACAATTGCGCCAAAGAATGAGCCCCACCAAAATAGTAGATCTTTGTAGCGTGTTACAATTGCGTGTTTTCTACGCCACACAACAAGAGTGATACATTGGGTAATTAACCTTTCGACTTGTTGAATTAGCTACAGGAAATATTTATATATTGTTTGAGCGTTGAAATAAAGGGACGGTTTCTTGGGGTCAGATCACCAGCAAAAGACAACGCTTATTTAAACCCATGGATGTAATTGCGCCAAAGAATTGAGACCCCACAAAATAGTAGCTCTGTAGCGTGTTACAACTTGCGTGTTTTTTACGCCACACAACAAGAGATACAGTTGTAATTAACCTTTGCTAGTAAATTAGGGCTACAGGAAAATTTATTTATTTTGCGTTGAAAAAGACGGTTTCTTGGGTAGCACACAGTCAAAACAACGCTTAATTACCCTGTATGTAAATGGCGCCAAAGAATTGAGCCCCACAAAATGTAGCTTTGTAGCGTGTAACAATTGCGTTTTCTGTTTTCTACGCCACACAATCAAAGAGATAACAGTTGTAATTAACCTTTGCTTTGTGAATTAGGTACAGGAAAAATTTATATATTTTGGCGTTGAAAAAAAGGGACGGTTCTTGGGGTTCTGCACCCAAGAACAAAACAACGCTTAATTAACCCTTGGATGTAATTGAGCCAAAGAATTGAGCCCACGCAAATATAGTAGCATTTGTTGCCGTGTTACAATTGCGTGTGAAGAGTGTTTTCTACGCCAACAAACAGAGATACAGTTGTAATAACCTCTTGCTTGGATTTAGGCTACAGGAAAAAATTTATATTATTTTGGCGTTGAAAAAAGAACGGTTTCTTGGGGTCATGCACACAAGCAAACAACGCCTCATTAACCTGGAGTGTAAAATGCGCCAAAGAATGGAGCCCCAACAAGAATAGTTGCATATGTTGCGTGTTTACAATTGAGTGTTTTCTAGCAACACAACAAGAGTCATACAGTTGTAATTAACACCTTTGCTTGTGGAATTAGGCTACAGGAAAATTGTTGTTTATTTTGGGTTTGTAGCGTTGGAAAAGACGGTTTCTTGGTGTCAAGCACACCTGCATAAACTCATCGAGATTAATTAACTCCTGGGATGTTAATTGCGCCAAGATGAGCCCACATATTAGTAGCTTTGTTAGGGTGTTACCATTTGCGTGTTTTCTACACCACACAACAAGAAGATACAGTTTGTTATTAACTTTTGCTTGTGAATTAGGCACAGGATAAAATTTTATATATTTTGGCGTTGAAAAAGACGGTTTCTTGGGGTCAGCACACCAGCAAAACAACGCTTTATTTACACGGATGTAATTACGACCTATGAATTGTGCCCCACAAAATAGTAGCTTTGTTGAGTGTTTCCTTTTGCGTGTTTTCTACGCCACATCAACAAGAGATACAGTTGTAAATTAAAACCTTTGCTTTGTGAATTAGGATACAGGAGGTACAAAATTTATATATTTTGGCTGTTGAAAAGACGGTTTCTTGGGGTCAGACACCAGCAAAACACGCTTACATTAACCCTCCTGGATGTAAATTGCGCCAAAGAAATTGAGCCCCACTAAATCTATATGTAGCCTTGGTTAGCGTGTTAACAATGGCGTGTTTTTTACGCACACATCAGGAAGGATACAGTTTGTAATTAACCTTTTGCTTGGTGAATTAGGCTACAGGAAAAATTGATATATTTTGCCCGTTGAAAAAGAAGGTTTCTTGGGGTCAGACTCCAGCAAAACAACGCTTAATTAACCCTGGATTGTAAATTGCGCAAAGAATTGAGCCCACACCAAAATAGTAGCTTTGTAGCGTATGTTAACAATTGGCGTGTTCTTCTACGCCCCACACAACAAGAGATCACAGTTGTAATTAACACTTTCTTGTGAATTAGGCTACAGGAAAAATTTATATATTTTGTGCGTTGAAAAAGACGGTTTCTTGGGGTCAGCACACCAGCAAAACCACGCTTAGTAACCCCGGATGTAAATTGCGCCAAAGAATTGAGCCCCACAAATTAAGTAGCTTTTTAGGTTTTTACAATTGCGTGTTTCTACGCCACACAACAAGAGATACAGTTGTAATTAACCTTTGCTTGTGAATTAGGCTACTGGAAAAATTTATATATTTGGGCGCTTGAAAAAGACAGTTTCTTGGGGTCAGAACACCAGCAAAACAATGCTTAATTAACCCTGCGGTGTAAAATTGCGCCATAAGGTATTGAGCCCAAAAAATAGCTTGCTTTGTAGGCGTGTTACAAATGCGTGTTTTCTACGCCACACCAACAAAAGAGATACAGTTGTAATTAACTTTGTGCTTGGAATTAGGCTACAGGAAAAAAAATTTATATATTTTGGGGTTGAAAAAGAACGGTTTCTTGGGGTCAGCACACAGCAAAACAACGCTTAAATAACCCCTGGATGTAAATTGTCGCCAAAGAATTGTTAGCCCACCTACAATAGTAGATTTTGTAGGTGTTACAATTGCGTGTTTTCTACGACACACAACAAGAGATTACAGTTGTAAATAACCTTTGCATTGTGAATTAGGCTACAGGAAATCATTTATATAGTTTGGCCGTTGAAAGCGGTTTTTTCTTGGGGTCAAGCACATCCAGACAAAAAAACGCTTATTACCCATGAATGTGTAATGTTGCGACCAAAGAATTGAGCCCCACAAAATTAGTAGCTCTGTAGCGTGTTTTACAATTGCGTTGTTTTTTTTACGCCACACAACCAAGAGGATAAGTTGTAATTAACCTTGTTGCTTGTAAAATTAGGCTAAGGAAATATTTAGTATTATTTTGGCGTTGAAAAAAAGACGGTTTTCACTTGGGGTCAGCACACAGCAAAACAAGCTTAATTAACCCCTGGATGTAAATTGCGCCAAAGAATTGAGCCCACAAAATAGAGTTTGTAGCGTGTTGTGTAACAATTGCGTTAGTTTTCTAGACCACCCACAACAAGGATACGTTGTAATTAACCTTTGTTCGAGAATTAGGCTACAGGAAAAATTTATCTATTTTGGCGTTGAAAAAGACGGTTTTCTTGGTGTTTAGCACAACCAACAAAACCAACGCTTAATTAAACCCCTCAGGATTGTAAAATTGCGCCAAAGAATTCGAGCCCACAAAATAGTAGCATTTGTAGCGTAGTTACATTTGCGTGTTTTCTTCGCAACTCAACAAGAGAATGTACAGTTGTAATTAACCTTTGCTTGTGAATTAGGTTTCAGGAAATATTATATATATCTTATGGTGAAAAAGAGACGGTTTCTTGGGGTCAGCAGACACCAGCTCAAACTAACGCTCAATTAACCCTGGATAGTAAAATTGCGCGCAAAGAGATTGAGCCCCACAAAAATAGTAGCTTTATAGCGTGTTACAATTGCGTGTTTTCTACGCCACACAACAAGAGATACAGTTGTAATTAACCTTTGCTTGTGAATTAGGCTACAGGAAAAACTTATATTTTTTGGCGTTGAAAAGACGGTTTCTTGGGGGGTCCAGACACAAGCAACAACGCTTATTAACACCTGGATGATAAATTGAAGCCAAGTGATTTGAGTCACACAAAATTAGGAAGCTTGTGTAGCGTGTTACAATGCGTCGTTTTCTACCAACACCAACAAGAGATACAGTGTATAATTATACTTTTTGCTTCGTGACTTGGCATACAGGATAAAATTGATATTTTTTGGCGTTGAAAAGACGGTTTCTTGTTATGGGGTCTGCACACAGCAAAACAACGCTTAATTTAACACCATGATGTAAATTGCCGCAATGGAATTGAGCCCACAAAATAGTAGCTTTGTAGAGTGTTATCAATTGCGTGTTTTCTACGCCAACAACAAAGAAATACAGGTGTGTTGTAGTTTCAACCACTTTGCTGTGAATTAAAGGCTAAAGGAAAAAAGACAAAATAATTTAGATATTTTGCCGTTGAAAAAGATCTGGTTTCTTGGGGTCAGCACACCAGCAAAACAATGCTTAATTACCTCTGGATGTAAATTGCGCCAAAGATTGAGCCCCACAAGTATAGTAGCTTTGTAAGCGTGTTACAAATTGCGTGTTTTCTAAGCCACACCAACAAGAGATACAGTTGTAATTAACCTTTGTTGTGAATTAGGCTTCAGGAAATTTTTATATATTTTTCGGCATGAAATTAAAAATATAAAAAAGGACGGTTTCTTGGGGTCAGCGACACCAGCAAATCAACGCTTAATTAACCCCTGGATAATAAATTTGCGCCAAAGAATTGAGCCCACAAAATAGTAGCTTGTAGCGTGAGTTACAATTGCGTGTTTTCTACGCCACACAAACAAGAGATACAGTTGTAATTAACCTTTGCTTGGTGAATTAGGCTACAGGAAAAATTTATATAATATTGGCGTTGAAAGAAGACGGTTATGGGTCAGCACAACAGCAAAACAACGCTGTGAATTAACCGCCTGGATTGTAAAATGCGCCAAGGAATGAGCCCACAAAAATAGTAGCTGTGTTGCGTGTTACACATTGACGTGTTTTTTTTTATCGCCACACAAAACAAGAGTTACAGTTGTAATTATACTTTGCTTGTGAATTAGGTACAGGAAAATTTATATATTTTGGCGTTGAACAAGACAGTTTTTTTGGGGTCAGCACACAGCAAAACAACGCTTAAATTACCCATGGATGTAAAATTGAGCCAAAAAGAATTGAGCCCACAAAATAGTAAGCTTTGTGTAGGTGTTACAATTGGTCGTTTTTTTACGCCACAGCAACAAGAGTTACAGTTGTAATTAACCTTTTGCTTGGAATTAGGCTACAGGAAAATTTATATATTTTGCCGTTAAAAAAAGACGGTTTCTTAGGGTCAGCACCACCAGCAAAAACAACGCTTAATTAACCCCTGGATGTAATTGCGCAATGAATGAGCCCACAAAATAGCAGCTTTGTAGCGTGTTACAATTGAGTGGTTTTTTTTTACGCCACACAACAAGAGATCAGTTGGAATTAACTTTGCTTGTGAAATTAGGTCCGGAAAAAATTATATATTTTGCGTGAAAAAAGGACGATTCTTGGGGTGTCAGCACAACATAGCAAAAACAACGCTTAATAAACCCTGGATGTAAATTGCGCCAAGAATTGAAGCCCACAAAATAGTAGTTTGTAGCGTGTTAAATTAGAGTGTTTTCTACGCCACACAACAGAGAGATACAGTTGTAATTAAACCCTTTTGCTTGTGAATGTAGGCTACAGGAATGATTTTAAGATTTAATACTATTTTGCGTTGAAAAAGACGGTTCTTGGGGTCAGCACACCAGCAAAACAAGCTTATTAACCATGGATGTAAATTGCGCACAAAGAATTGAGCCCACAAAATAGTAGCTTGTAGCGTGTTACAATTGCGTGTTTTCTACGCCACACAAAAAACCCAAAAAAAAAAAAAAACAGAGAGTACAGTTTTAATTACCCTCTGTTTGTGAAATTAGGCTACAGGAAAAATTATATATTTTGCCGTTGGAAAAAAGACGGTTTCTTGTTGGTCAGCCACACCAGCAAAAAACAACGCTTAATTAACCCTGGATGTAAATTGCGGCCACTGAATTGAGCCCCACAAGAATAGTAGCTTCTGTAGCGTGTTACTCAATTGCGTGTTGATTCTACGCCACACAACAACGAGATACAGTTGTAATTAACCTTTGCTTTGATAATTAGCTACAGAAAAATTTAAATATTTTGGGCGTTGAAAAAAAGCCGGTTACTAGGGGGTCAGCACACAGCCAAAAAAGATCAACGCTTAATTAACCCCTGGATTTAATTGCTCCAAATAATGGAGCAGCAACAAACTAGTACTTTTGTAGCCGTGTTTACAATTGCGTGTTTTCTACGCCAACACAACAAGAGATACAGTTTTAATTTACTTTGCTTGTCAATAGGCTACAGGAAAAATTTTAATATATTTTGGCGTTGAAAAAGAACGGTTTCGTGGGTCAGAGCACACCAGCAAAACAACGCTTAATTAACCCCTGGATGTAAATTGCGTGCAATATAATTGAGCAGCCAAAAATGAAGTGGTATTTTGTATTGTAAAAACGCTGTTTTTCTTAAATGAATACAACAGAACTGGCTTATATCCCACTTGGATATTGAATTATATGCAGCTGCAGTGACGCAACTCTGGATTTCGCAGATCCAATACCCCAAAAGATTCTAAATAGAACTTTAAGAGAACAGTCTCTGAGACAAGCTGGACACCCCACAGAAATCGCTAAATAAAATCAATTCTTCAGCAAGAGCTTATCAGCCGCGGCGCACCTTCACCTGATTCAGTACAGTAATAGGAGTGTGAGCTCCCGGACGTCTGCCCCGGACTTATATAGTGCGGTGACGTCACAGAATCCCGCCGGTCCCTGCTATTGGCTTCATCTCTGCACATGTCATGCAGGCTATGCCCTTCGTTCCTCCCCAGAGTGCTTTGCCCCATGTAGCTCATGTGCTCGCAGGCCATTTTATCAATCAAAAGGCACACTTCGTTCACCCGAAGTACCCAAAGTCGACTTTCGTTCCGAACAGAAGTTTTCCTGAAATTTCTAAACAAATTTCCACTTCGTTAGAATCGATTCCCCAAATTCCCCCTCTAAGTCCTAAATCTATGAAGTGGACCATTTCTTTCCCATAGAAGTAAAAGTCTCGCTTTGGCACTTCAACAGTGAATTTTTTTTTGCATAGATGTGTTTTTTATTAGTTGTTTGTGATTTAGAAAAGGTTCATCAGGTTTTGATTTTAGTAAGGAGAAAATGGGTTATTCGCAATCTAGAAAAAGATCACTACATAGTCATCGAACCCTCAGACAAGGGGGGAGAACACTCTGGTAATGGTTGTGGTGCAGTATAAACAGATGTGCAAAAACCTACTATATGATGCTCTGTGTTATGAGGTTCTTTCATTTCATCCAAAAATTATTTAGAAATAAACTGAAGGATTAAATGGTGCAGGCCAAAGCAGCTGAATTAATTACGGTAGATCCTCCGAGTTTGACTTTCTTCTACCTTGCTTTCTTAGAATTGTGACCTTCTATTGCCTTTCGAAGGTGCACAAGGAGTTACATCACTTGTCTCTGGGGCAGATAGCCTTAACCAAAATTGTGGCATATATCGACGAGATTTCAACTCCCTTCTACAATTGTTGCCTTGTTACACGGACTTGCTTAAAGACCCAGTGGTGGAATTGCACCTTGCAAATATTAATAGGAAGGCTTTATACACCTCGATCCTTCATGAGTTTGGGATCAAGACAGTGGAATTTTTCTTAAAATCATGGGGCTGACAGTTTGGTGCATATGACAAATTTGTGGTGGATTTGTTAAGATTCACTCTTAGTAAAACTGTCTTCCTCTTTGACAACAAGTTCTTCCACCAGCTCAAAGGAACCACATTGGGGATCACCTGCGCCTTGACCCATACTAACTTATATTTGGGTTGGTGGGTCTTTGGTAACTCCCTCATTTATGTGGATAATATTGCCATGTGGGCAGGATATTTTTTGTCATCTGGAATAGCATGGTAGACATGGAGTTGTTTTAAACTGTATATACATCCTCAGAAAAGGAAAAAAAACATAGAAAAAGAGACAGAAAGCAAGAGGCAGAGTATAGGAGGCATGTACAGTCTTTTACAGTAGCTTTAGGGTGAGCCCCTAAAATAATCTCTACTGGTGGTCCCAAAGCCAGCTCAACTGGTGGTCCCCTAGAATCAACTACACCTGTGGGCCCTAGGCAACCCAGTCCGACACTGTCCTAAGGGATGCATTTAATATGGCATTCCATAAGGATAGGAGGTCACAGTTACTTAATCAGGTACCACAGACGAACCTCCAGGTGAATATATCCAATATATCCATGTCATTGGCACCTTTGATAATGGGGCAGGAGAGGTTCAAAGGATTTTGCAAAAACATTGAAACATCTTACTGATGGATGATGATATTTTAGACACATAGAGAATTTTTCAATGTTAACATTTACACGTGCAGAAAGCCTGCGGGACCATTTGGTCCACAGTCATTTTTTCCAGCAACATAACAGATGATTCTTTCAATTTGTTAATTGCAAATCTTGAAGGGTGATTTATAAGCTCACCTACATATGTGGCTTAGGATTTATCAGAAAAACATCCCGACAGTTACACAGGAGAATTAGGGAACATTTAAGGGATATCAGACATACCCCAGTGGCCAGACATGTCTGGACCCAACATGGGGGTGACCCTTCCATTTTAACATACTTGGGAACCTATATTGCGTATGTTTCCCCCAGAAAGTGGGATCTTAATAAATTGTTACTTCAATGTGAAGTTTTCTGGATTTTAAACTCAAAACAGTTTCCCCTGGGGGATTGAATGAACAATTGAATTATTGTAGCTTTATTTGAGTTTTGGCGATTTATACTGCTCCGGAGTCATCTTTTCAAGTTAGTTTTTATGTTTGTTCCAAGTATGCTACCCTCATGCTAATACAGTAGTTAATTTACCAGCTGTAACTTTATAGTTAATTTTTTTTTGTTTTCAGTGTTCTAATATACAAAATGTATAAAACCCTGGCTTCCTGCAGCCACAACTAGATGGAGCTAATGAGCTAACTGATTATTGTTTTATTATTGAGATCAGTTTATAAGTTGCTGTCATAACCTTCCATAAAAGACATATTCAGCAATGTATTCAGCAACAGACTATGGGAACCATTTAGATTAAAAAGCAAAATTTAAATTCTAAAATTCTGAACTTCACCACACATTTTCCAGCTATACAATGTGAAAATAAGGCCTCATTACTAAGTAAAGTGCTACACACCTAGTTTGTATTGTGGCTAGTGGTATTAAGCACAATCATGTAGTAAATAATTGCTCTGCTTACAATATCTATAACATACAGTTGCAGGGTTGATCATAAGGCAGCATAGACCCACACCAGAAAAACCTCAGGTACCTGATCACTATTGTAGATTATTGAAAGTAAGTTTAAAGAAAATGTTCTCAGGACTGAAGTAATATAAAACAGCATGTAAAAACAACTTATATTGTGTGATAAATGCCATGACACATTTAAGACAATGCTTTTGCTTTCATATATTTTGCATACAATACTAGCTAATGTATGTGACGAAAACAGCCTAGCCTGCTGGCCCACTGGAGGGACGACGGCCTGACTTGGGGTGTATCTCGACGTTGCGCTGCCCACTAGGGGGAGCTCAAGGTCAGCCAGATACTGTTCCACTGTTAACCCTTGCCCACACTGGCACAGGGAAACAACAATGCTGCCACCAGTTCGCTCGTTTAGTTATAAGACCGGTCCATTACCGACTTATAGCAGGGTCAGGAACCAACCCTTGGGTAGCTATATACTGTAGACCGAGAATTAGGCGTGTGAGGCCGTTGATCAAGACAGACTAACTGAGATTAAAGTTTATAGATTTAATTAGCCTGGAAGGGCACACTAGACAGGTAATATGTACAAGATGGATAATAATATACAGGTCAGAGAGAGGTGCAAATACAATTATGGATTACAGACAAAAGGCAGTTAAAATAAGTCAAGTTACCTTGTTGCTTGGGGCCCGGCCGCATGGGGGGCATATGTGGCCTGGCTGCTGCGTGCGGATGTCCTGGAACTGTTCTTAGGTGGCCCCCCTCCTGGATCAACGAAAGAGCCAACCCTGGCTCTGGCTTATATCTGTGAGGGGACAGCCCACGTGGCCGCCCCCTACACACCCCTGGGACGGCCTATGAACTCCTCCCACTCAGGTCAGGCAGTTTCTGATACAAACCCAAAAATGGACTATAACTCGGCAGGGCCTTGGCACAGAACCGAGCCGGTAGCATCATCAGAACCGGCTGGATCTACCCAACGCCTGGATATGAGACACGCCTATCTTATGGACTCCCGGGGTCCGGTTGTGGATATCTCAGTCCCCCTGCGCCTTGGAAACCTGGAAATGGGCCTGTGCGTGCGGGGGAGTTCCATTTTTTGAGATATGATCTCGCCATGCACCATTTATGAGCTGGTCGCCTATAAATCGATATGAAATATTGGAGACGACCCGACTGGGCTGAATTGAGCAAAGTCTTTGAAGCTTGCGAGCTTGGACCAGCATTTGTTCAGTGCTAATTAGGTTACATGAGGATCCTTTCATGGGTTGACCCCATGCTGTGGCGACTTCCTACAGAGGCATTGGGGAAGAGAGCTGTGCTGATTAACATGTAAATTGAGCTTGTCCTGTGGTGGGGGAAGCTGTGTTCTGACTAGATTAGGTTGGAGAGAGGTCTGTCATTTTGAGTCAATTTTCTTCACAATGTACCAGTGGAAACACAGTACAACAAAGCTTCATTTAGTCCATATTATGGGTAAAACTATCGAACAGTAGAACCTCAAGTAGAGTTAGGGGTCTACAGTAGAGCCGCAAGTAGAGCTAGGGGTCTGTAGTAGAGCCTCAAGTAGACCACCCCTGTTTATATGCCCTACTATGTATATC
Organism: Phyllomedusa bahiana; assembly: GCA_025379985.1. Lineage (NCBI taxonomy): Eukaryota > Metazoa > Chordata > Amphibia > Anura > Hylidae > Phyllomedusa > Phyllomedusa bahiana. Next base: position 46,359 of record JAODAL010026838.1, read on the forward strand.
ATACAGCACCCCCCCCCCCACACACACACACTTTTCAATCCCCATCTATTTACCAGAATGTGCCCATCTCCATTCAGAACTCACACAGAAATGAATTGGAAAAAGTGCGCAAGCGCAGCCATCTTCCCATTCTTCGAGATGTGTTTGTAGCGAGCCACGCACTAGCCTCAGAACTGAACTTGCAAGATAGGACAACCCTTTTAAATCGACCATGTGTGATATAGTCACCCGCTTTTTTAAACGGTGGTTACATAACGCTACATCTGCCCTGGAAAGGCAATGTCTTCCCCCTCTGATAACAGCTGATTGGTGTGGCAGCTTAAAATCCCAGCAGTTATCTGGTGTACTCATCTTCCATGGAATCAGATCCAGGAACATTTCCTACAAATGTCTTTCCTTCTAAAAAAATAAATTATCTTACAGCAAGTAATACATCACCCAGGGGTTTGTGCAAAGATTTTTGGGGAAATATTGGTGCAGATCAGCATTTCATCACCCACCCCAGCTACATGATGTGTAATCGATGCCCTAGCCTTGCGTGCTACATACCTGGACTTGTCCTCTGAAATCTGTCAAGCTCAAGTGACACTAGATGCTTCGGGTTTAGAACCTTGTACTTTCTTCACTAATTGTGACATCATGTGATCTCTATAATGTCACTGCCTGTGATAACTCATAGTCTATAGATTGTGCACATAGCACGGTACCACTTCCTCGGTCCTGTATGTTGAGTATAATGCTCAGTCTGCTCTTATTCTACATATTGTATATCTGGACACTGCACAGCAGACTTGTCGACCCTTTAAATTTACAAAAAGGCTGTATAAACCAGCAATTTTTAACTTCTGTCCATAGTGACGGGCAGAAAAAAAAAATAAAGTCTTGATATAAGTAAATAATTTACAATTATTTTCATACAAGGTTCATAAAGGCAGATTTTAAAGATAAGCTCTAACACATCGATATCATGTTTAGAAATATGAATGTAATATCTGGGCCCAACAAAGTTCATACAAGTGAGATACCCAAAAGAAACAGGAATCGTCTTCTGGCGGGCAGAGTGTTAAAAATACAGGCTTCTGCCGTTATTTGAGTGTCTGCTGAACCCTTCTGAAGTGAACGCCAGGGAACAGTAACATTCAATTAATCAACACTACGTTGCGTGCACACTTCTGAAACCAGACCTCAAGAGCTCCAAATAACAATGAAATATATGTGAAGCAGCACCACAAATTCAATAAGGGTTTAGTGATTTGTTAGCCATACAAGTCCATACAAGCTACGTTCCAGCCTTTATTAGGGCCAACCTCAAGCAGAGTGTGTCAGTGCAGAATCAAGTATATATATACAGTCATATGAAAAAGTTTGGGCACCCCTATTAATCTTAATAATTTTTAGTTCTAAATATTTGGGTGTTTGCAACAGCCATTTCAATTTCATATATCTAATAACTGATGGACACAGTAATATTTCCAGATTGAAATGAGGTTTATTGTACTAACACAAAATGTGCAATATGCATTAAACCAAATTTTGACTGGTGCAAAAAATGTGGGTACCCTTATCATTTTATTGATTTGAATACTCCTAACTACTTTTTACTGACTTTTCTGAAGCACAACATTGGTTTTGTAACCTCACTGAGCTTTGAACTTCATAGCCAGGTGTATCCAATGGGTGAGAAAAGGTATTTAAGGTGGCCAATTGCAAGTTGTTCTCCTATTTGAATCTCCTGTGAAGAGTGGCATCATGGGCTCCTCAAACAACTCTCAAATGATTTGAAAAAAAAAGATTGTTCAACATAGTTGTTCAGGGGAAGGATACAAAAAGTTGTCTTAAGTTTTAAACCCGTCAGTTTCCATGTGAGGAACAATAGGAAGGGGGAAAAACCACAGGGACTTTTCTTGTTAAGCCCAAAGTGGAGGCCAAGAAAAATATCAAAAGGCAGAGAAAAGAATGGGAACTAAACAACCACAGACCCCTCCAAAGGCTCAGCTCTCTTGTGCAGATTTTGTACTGGGGACGGCAAAAATACAGCAATTTGACAAGGAGAATTTTGAAGAGTATCGAAAGAAGCCGTTTCTAAAAAGCATGACAAACAGAGTCCCTGATATGAAAAAGCAATTTGGACAACCCACTCATTTTAAAATCCTTTCTATAAACAAAAATTATTTTTAACAAAAACCCCCCCCCCCAAAAACCCTCCAAAAAACACCTACCCCAAAATTTTTATTCCACATTTTTTCTTTTCCCTCCCCCAAACTTTTAAATATATCCATGGATTAAAACCATACCCAAGCAAAATTTCTTTTCAAATAATGTACAAGAACATATGAATTTGAAGTTACCCGGGGAGGGATATTTCAGCAAGAAATGATCCCAAACACAGCCCAAATCTACTCAGGCATTCATGCAGAGGAAAAATTTAACAATTTTCTGGAAGGCCATCCCAGTCCCCAGCCCCTGATAACATTGAACCTGTGGTACTTTGAAGGGGGGTTTCCCATGCCGGGGACCTAAACTTAACTAACTTGAATTTTTTTTGAAAAGGGAATGGCAAAAACCCCTTATCCAGGACCCCAGGAACTGATTAAAAGCTACAGAAGGGACTAAGGCTGTTGTTTTGAAAAAGGGGATCTACTAAAAAATAATGCACTTTTCTGTTGGGGTGCCCATACTTTTGCACTGGTCAAATTTGGTTTAATGCATTTTGACATTTTTTGTTGTACAAATACCTCATTTCATCCGGAAATATTACTGTGCCATCATTTTTAATATAAAAAATTGAAATGGTGTTGAAAAACACCCAAATATTTAGAACTAAAAATGATTAAGTTTAAATAGCGGTGCCCAAACTTTTCATATGACTGTTTTAAAATTTTAAATAAAAAAATTATATATTATATTAAATATATATATTATAAAATATAAATGTTTTTTCCATAGACCAGCAACTAAGTAAACATCTTAAAAAAAAATGTGACAAAAACAAAAGGTCCTTGCCAAGATAATTGTGAAAAATATATTCAGGACATGAATTACTATGATAAATAACGATCATTATCTCAAAATGATAAATTACATGAAATGTATCGTATATATCCCCCTAAAACCAGGGAATATAAAACGCACCTGGGTTTTTTAAGGGGGAAAATAAAAAAAAAAATTTTAAGCAAAAAAGAACTGGCTGTACTGTATTTTTATTGTATAAATTTTGGGCAAGGGGATTTTTTGTCACTTTTTATTCCAAATCTTTTGGAGAAATAAATGCAGAATTTTTGAGGGACATACAAAAGGTATGAACAAATGAATGAACAAAAAGAAGAACTTATTACTAATTAATAAAGTGCCATGGAGAAGTAAAGAGGTTTCAGGGGGAAATGAAAGATTGAATAATAGAATACAAAAAATTTATATGGGAATTAACAATTAAATCTTTGAAAAAAGTTACTAGACTTTTACCGTGCATTATAGGGGGGGAATGAAAGTATATAGGAGTTTAGAGTGAAAAGAACGCATATTCCATACAAACAGGGGCTAACCCCTTTATCTTGCATGATAGGTGGGGGAAAGAACATGAAAAAATAAGCAGTTTAGAGTGAAATGAACACTATTCCCTACAAACAGTGCCCCCTTTTCCTGTCATGTAGGGGGGGGTGAACAGGATATATAGGCATTTAGAGTGAAATGAACAAAAATTTCCCCCTAAACAGGGTCGCACTTTCTTGGCAAGGGTAGGTGGGGGAATTAAAAAGGTTTTTATAGGAATTTTGAGTGAAAAATTTAAAATATATTCCATAGAAACAGGGGCCAAACTTTACCCGTCATGAAGGTTTTGGGGGAAGAACAGGTATAAAACAGTTTAAGTGAAAAAGAACAATATTCCACCTAAACAGGTACCTGGGACTTTACCTTGCATTATAAATGAGGAATTTTAAGTATATTGGGAGTTTTTGAGTGAAAGAAACACATATTCCACCTAAAAGGTGCTACACTTTACCTGGCAGATAGGTGGGGAAAACAGGGATAATAGGCGTTTAGATGAAATGAACACATATTTCCCCCTAAACAGTGCCTAGCACTTTTTCCTGTGCATTATAGTGGGAATGAACAGAAATTTTAGGCAGTTTAGGGTGAAATAACACATATTCCATCAAAGTGCTGCACTTTACCCGGGCATTCCCCCCCTACATGACAGTTAAAATGCAGACACCTTCTCTATGGGAAAGTTTCATTTTCCCCAAACTGCCAAAATATCCCGTTCATTCCCCCCCAACAGCAAGGTAAAGTGCTAACACCTGTTTGTTGGGAAAATGTGTTCTTTCACCTAAACGCCTATAACATGTTCATTTCCCCACCTATCATGCACAGTAAAAGTGCTAGTACCCTTTTTGGGGGGAATATGTGTCCTTAAAAATTTTTTTTACCTCTTTTAGTCTCAGACTTTGTAATAATTCAACTTTTTGTTCATTTTTTTTTCTTCATGCCTTTTAGTATTACCCCAATTTTGTGTTTGGAAATTTTTTTTATACTATTCGCATACAGGGTACATATGTTTATTTTAATTGATTGGACTTTTATGGGTGTGCTGATCCAAATAGTGTAACTTTTTTATTTTTTTTTTTTCTTTTTAAAACTGAAAAAGGGGGGGTTTATTTGAAATTTTAAAAAATTTTTTTTAACTTTTTTTTTTTTTTTTCTTTAATACTTTCCCCCAGGGTAAATTGGGCCATATGGGGCACATTTCCCTTTGGTAAAATTTTCAGCAGTACTCCCCCCGGGGGGGGGGGAATTGCACACCCTTCCCCATTCGCTGGGTATCGCCGTGGTATCTTAAATGTTTTCGTTTCTGGGATGGAGGCACCCCCCCGACTTTCCCTCCCCGTAAATTTTAGGGGGTATTTCTGGGGCGGGCCGGGGGGGGTGTAAATGGAAGGGCCGCACGAGCTACTTTAAGGGGGGGGGGGCGGGGAAAGGGGGATGTGGGCTCGTGCGGGAAAAACCCCCAGCAGGGGTTTTTAACCCCTTTAAAACCCGCCGCCCTAAGATCGCTCCGTTCGGCCCGAAAAAGGGTGAGGGCTGCCTTCATCTGTCGGTTCCATGGGGCCCATCCCTTAGGCCCTCCCACCCTTTTCCCGGGACTTTAAGGTCCCATGGGGGGATACCGGGGGGGCCCCTGAGGGGCCTCCTGGTCCCGGGCCCCCCCATGCGCGTGACAGGGGGCCACGCCGCTGCAAAAAGCTGGTGGGGGCTCCCCCCCTCGGGGTCTATAAAGGGCGCCCGGGTTTCTTTGGGCCCAACCTGGCCCTTCCGACATCCTGTGTGTGGGGGGGACCCTGCTTTTGTGGGCCTTTTCCCCGGGAGCCCCCGCCTCCCTGCATGCTCCCCCAAGGGAAATGTCTGCCCCCTGTCTCCCCTGGCGTTGGGAGACCCCGCCCCTTTGGGCCCTTTTTTTTGGGGGCCCTGCCCCACCTGCAAAGGGTTCCCCCCCAAAAGCGGTTGCCCCTGTTTGTCCCCTTGATGCCACACCAGAGGGGGCAACAAATCCCCGCAGGGGTTGCCGGACACACCCTGCTCCTATTGGGAACCTGGGGGGCCTTTTTCTCCTCCTTTCCCCAAGGGTGGAGGGGACACAAACCGGTCCCCACCCCCTTAAACCCCCTCAGTAGGCTTTTTAAAAAAAAATTGTTTTTGGGGAACAAAAACATGGGTTTGGGTGACATATCAAAATTTGGGGGATCAGACCTTGGGGGTTCAGGGGGGCCCAAAACGGGTAAACCCCGCCCCCAATCTGTCCCTAACAAAAATCAGCCCGGGAAAGTTTTTTTTGGGACACTCCCAAAATTTCCCCCATTTCCCCGGCCCCGGCCCCCCCAGTCCAAATACATTCTGGCAATTTGGCAGTGCCGGCACAAAAGCCTCCCAATTTCCGGAGGGGCAAACGCAGGTCCTTTCCCCCGGGGAAACATGCCCCTTTTGGGGGCACCAAACTCAGGCTGCACCAAAAGTCATCTTCCCCCGCCCCCGTCCCCAAGTTTTCCCCGGCAAACCCAAACCCCGGGGGACGGTTACTGGGGTGGTAGTTATCAAAGGGGCCCTTTCCCCCCCCCCCCCCCACAAAACAACCCATTTGGGGGCCTTGGAAAAGGGGACTGGGACGGGCCCCTTTTGGGCGCTGGGGGGCCCTGCGGGCCTTTTAAAAAGTCCTGGGGTGTTTGCAAAGGTGGCAAAAGGGCGGGGTTCCCCCCCCAATGTGGAAAGCATGGGCTGGGGGCACCCTGGGCTTAGGGGGAGGGACAAAGGGGGCCCTGAGGATCTTTTAAACCCCCCCTCCGCTGTTGGGATAAATCATTTCCCCGAGGTTTGCTGTGGCGGGGGGCCCCCTTTGGTTTTTGGTCCCCGAAGGTGGTGCTGGAGGGTTTTCTGGCGTTCCACAAAAAAATGCCCGTGGGGATGGCTCCTTCAGCTGCTGGGTGGTGGGATCTTTAGCCCCGAGGTTTCCCCTGGGCGATGCTCTCTGGAGGGCCCCGCATTTGGTTTGGGGCCCCGCTGTCGAAAGGAAACCCCAAATGCAAAAACCCCGGGGCTTCTTCCTGTTCATCCAGGGTTAGATTTATGTGGAAACAAATCCCCCCCGCTTTATTCCCCCCCTAGGCAGGGTGGACCCCGTGGGGAAAGGGCCCCCCAAAATTTTCCAGACTTTACCTCTGAGCGAGGAGTCCCGGGAAACCCAAAACCCCCTGGTCCCAAAGGGACTTTTGGGACTTGGGGGGCAAAATTTTTTTTAAAAAGCCAGGGAGGAAGGTGTCCAGGTCTCCACCTTTATCCCCCCCCGGGAAAAAATCCTTCCCCCCCCCAACTTTGGGACCTTGGGCTTGGAGGCTCTTCATTTTGGGGGGGTGGACTTGGCCTTTTCCCAAACTTACACCTTAATTGGTGGACACCGGTCCCCTGGCCTTTTCCCCGGCCCCTCCCCACGTTTTGAGCGGCCGTTTTCCCAGGCCCCCTCGCGAAGTTTGCAGCGCCGCCCCTAGCTTTCTTCCGGGCGTTCTGCAGTTTCCCCCTTTTATCCCCCGCGACTTCTGCCCGCTGCAAAGGGGGCCTTGTAGGGGGTCGGGGGGCTCCAGCCTCAAGCTTCCAGGGCAGCTTGGGAGGAGAATAAACCGAAAAGTGAGGGCCCACAGGGGCCCCTCGACCACCTGTGACTGGGCCCTTGAGGGGGCCCCAGCCGGGGCCCCCCCCCTCGCCTTTTATATCCCCAGACTGGCCTGGGGCCAGCTCCTCCTGGCTAAATTCATCGACTTTTTTCCCCCCGGGCCTACAGCTTTGCCCTTTTTCCCCGGGGGCCGCCAAACCCCCCTTTAACACAAAAACCTTTGGGTACTTGACACAAAAACCCGCAACCTGAATGCACCCAAAACCCCTTGGTTTTTTGCACTTGGGCTGGTTTTATTGTTCTGAGTTTAAACTTAAAAAACCCCCGCCCGCAAAACCCACTGCCTTTGGGAGGGCCTTATTGGGTTTTTGGGAGTACAGAAGTGCACTCACAAACACTATTGTTTTGATCCCCCCGTGCCCCAAACCAAAAATTGACGGGAAAACCCGCCTAGCCTGGGGCCCCCGGAGGGACGACGGGGCCCGAAATTGGGGGGGTAAACTCGAGTTCCTCCCATAGGGGGAGTCAAAGGGCGCCAGAAACTGGGTTTCCCCTGTTAACCCTTGCCCCCCAAAATGGCAACCGGGAAACAAAAAATTCTTTCCACCATTTTCTTTTTTTAGTTATAAAAACCGGTCCGTTTCCCGGCCCTTTTAGGGAGGGTCAAAACCCTTGGGGAGCTATTTACTTTGACCGAGGGGAAATTTGGGTTTTGAGGCCGTTTATCAAGCCGACTAACGAGATTAAAAATTTATAATTTAATTGGCCTTTGAAAAGGGGGGGAACTAGGGCAGGTAAATTTTTTTCAAGATGGATAATAATATTTCAGGTCAAGAGAAAAGGTGCAAATTTCAATTATGGGGTTTCGACCCAAAAGGGAGTTAAAATAAATCAATTTTTAAACCTTTTTGGGTTTAGGGGACGGCCCCATGGGGGGGATATGTGGGTTGGCTGCGCTGCGGTTTTCCTGGAAACCTTTTTTTTTAGGGGGCCCCCCCCCTGGATCAAAAGAAAGAAACCCCAAACCCCGGCCCGGCTTATATTTTGTGAGGGGGGGGAGCCCCCTGTTGGGCCCCCCCCCTACACAAACCCCGGGGCGGCCCATGAACTCCTCCCCCCCGGGCACGGGGAGTTTCGATACAAACCAAAAAAGGACTAAAAACCCCGGCAGGGCCTTGGGGGAAAAACCAGCCGGTAGCCCCATCAGGGAACCGGGTGGGTTACCCCCAAAGCCTGGAAATGGGGACACCCCTATCTTTTGGACTTTCCCGGGGGCCGGTTTTTGGGGTATTCCAGTCCCCCCGCCCTTGGAAAAACCCGGGGAAAAAAGGGGGTGTGGGTTCGGGGAGTTCCAATTTTGAGATATTTAATTTTTGCCATGGGCCCCCGTTTTGAGCTTGGTCGCCTATAAATCGATAAGAAATATTGGAGAGGGGCCCCACTGGGCTGGAATTTAGCAAAAATCTTTTTAAGCTTGCCCCCAAAATTGGACCAGCCCTTTTTTCAGTGCTAAAATTTGGTTAATTTTGGGGTCCTTTCATGGGTTGACCCCATTTCTGTGGAACTTCCTACAGAGGCATTGGGGGAAGTAGCTGTGGCGAAATTTAAAATGGAAATTGAGCTTTTTCCCGTGGTGGGGGGGAACTGGTTCTGACTAGATTAGTTTGGGGGAGAGGGGCTGTCCTTTTGAGTCAATTTTTTTCCCAATTTACCAGTGGAAAACACAGTAAAAAACAAATTTCATTTAGTCCTTTTTAAAGGGTAAAACTAATCGAAAAGTTGAACCCCAAAATAGAGGTTTTGGGGTCTAAGTAGACCGCAAATAGAGCTAGGGGTCTGTAGTAGACCTCAAAAAAACCACCCCTTTTTTATATGCCCTACTATGTATATCATTAAAAAGCACCCCCCCCCCCCCCCCCCCCAAAAACACACACCCCATTTTTAATCCCCATCAATTTTTCCAGAAAAATTTCCCATCTCCATTCAGAACTCACACAGAAATTAATTTGGGAAAAAATTCGCAAAACCCCGCCATCTTCCCCTTCTTCAGATGGGGTTTGTTGCGAGCCCCGCATTGCCTCAAACTGAACTTGCAGATTGGGGCAACCCCCTTTTAAATCGGGCCATTTTGGGTTATTTTAGTCACCCGCTTTTTTAAAAAGGTGGTTACTAACGCTACATCTGCCCTGGAAAGGCAATGTCTTCCCCTAGATAAAAAAAGCTGATTTGGGGTGGCAGCTTTAAAAAACCCCCGCAGTTTTTTGGTGTACCCCATCCTTTTCCCTGGAATCAATCGGAAAAAAATTTCCTACAAAAGTCTTTCCCCTTTTAAAAAAAAAAAAAAAAATTTTCTTACAGCCAAAATATACATTTCCCCTGGGGGGTTTGGGGGCAAAATTTTTTTGGGGAAAAATTGGTTTCAGTCAGCAAATTTTATCACCCCCCCGTAACCCTGAGGGGTTTAAACCCTTCCCTAGCCTTGCTGTACCCTACCTGGGG